>OMOT01091018.1:0-17578 GCA_900312575.1 Acanthochaenus luetkenii | reverse complement strand
CCTAGTCAAGCAGACACGGTCGCCCCACCGCCTCCACCACCGTGACCCCCCCCACCGCTCCCCACACCAAACACAAACACCCGTCCCCATCTCATTTACCTGACCACACCCATGCCTCCAGACTCCATAAATACTCTTTCCACAGATTATGGGTGTAGGATTTGTTTTGCTGTCAGAGAAAACGTGCTGAACTAGTTTAATGTCGATGCTGCACGTTGTTCGCTTCATGAATACTGCCGCTGCGTCGTTCTGCGTGCAAAACAATCCAAAGTGATGGTTTTTAAGATGTGGACAGAGGGAGGAAGGGGGCAGTAACTCAGAGACAATGGTGAGACGTGCGGTGAGTGACAGGCCTTGCCCCGGGCTCACCCCATCTGTCGTCTCTGTCCCAGAGAGCAGGCAGGGCACCAAGGGACCCGTCATGGACAGACGTCTCACCAGCAGGGGCCCCGGCCCTCAATGGAGACAGACCCACCCAACAACCAAAGAGGGGGGGGGACAAGGAGTCACGTCTACCTCAGGATGCCGGCAGAAACTTCACAGGCGACGTTTTCATCAACACACACTGCTGACAAAATGTTGACGTCGCTAAAGTAGATACATATTTTGTTTCAAAACATGTTACCTGGAGGGAACTGCACCCCAGAAACCACAGCGGCCACGTTTAGACTCAAAACATCTCATTATCAGCTTAACCACAGTTAACCAAGGTGTATCACAATGGGCGAACAATAGACAATTACAATTCCTCCTCCGTTTTGATAATCAACGTTACAGTCTGTGGGACGACTGGTGAGGCTGTCTGGGCTGAATGTCCCCCCGTTTGCCTCCTCCGGGACAAGAGACAAGTCTCCTTCGTCTAGTGGATGGACGCTGGACAGATTTATATTCACCGGTTCCAGTATTGCGCCGTCGTCTTCGGTGACCCTTGTCTCTATCCCTTCATGTGCAGCGACAGCTCCCCTCCGCTGCTCTCTCCTCCCTCTTCCCCATACATAACCAGTTCATTTGCGAGGTGACAGAGTCCACAACAACAGGCTGATGTCACCAGTCCTCTTTCCTGGAGGCTGAAATAAGCAGAACCCCAGACGCACGCGCGCACACACACACACACACACACACACACACCATCACCAGTGCCATCATCATCCTCCCTGGACCCACTCTCCCAACTGAGGCTGAGTAATGATCTCTGATTGATGATGTGTCTCCCCAATGGGGTGGCAGCAAGTTGAAGGGCAGGCCACAAAGTGATGAGAGTAATGAAGAGGCTCTGAAGCTGATCTGGAGACCTGGAGATGATCATCTAACCCGAATGCATCAAACCATCTTCGGTAAACAAGAACACGGAGCAATTCATCTGACTGTGGAGAGTCGCACAGCGTATGAGATCACCAAAAGAAACACGCATGGGGTCTCTGCTTGTATGGAACATTGAAATTGTTTACCTTTGAATGAACGAACTCAAAAGAACCAGCTGCCAAAGACGAACTAAAGTGATGCTGAGATGTAAAGCCGTAACAAGCCCGTTTTAAAATGGCAATTTATATGATTAAATTCATCACATTTCACGTGATGCCAAGTATACATTTCAAAATGCATTGAGCTTTATGTCATTTTTCCTTTGACAGGTAGTTTCACTTTGGGAAATCCTGTCTCACTGAACACCATCAATCTTTAAATCAGGGAGAGACATAATTATCAAGTAGAAGGGACACCAACATGTCAGTGTTTGACATTATTTCTTCCGCTACCAAAACAAACCATTATGTTAACCATCACCCCCTAAATACATAGAACAGCCTCTCTGGAACACAACACGTCAGCTAGACCTGCATCACAGTTAGCTTCTTTCATTTCAATTATCTTTTTATTGGCCTTTATAGATCAAGTCACCATCTCATGTTGATGCAACTTGATTTGTGAATGCATAGCTAAATGAATATTAAAGACATTGCTCTTAAATCTAAAGGTGAAGTAATTATACTTTCCCAAAATAGTGACCATGATGTTCGGTGCACTCCTTGATTTAACTGCAATTAATTGATTTCATGATCTTTTTTAATGGTGTCATATGAACGTCTTGAAATTAGTAGCTGGTACAACGGCTCTTCCAGGCTAAAAATATCCACACAGTACTTTAAGCCGACAAGAACTCAACAAGGGTGTTGCTGCTGCCGGTTTAATGTAACAACTATGGCTGGGCAGCGCTTAGATGGCTGAAATTCCAGTATTCCCAAATCAATTTACAGGCATTCCCAAAATCTGTTCTGAGTTGACCAAAATAGAGCATAAGAGTGCCTTCTACTTTAAAAAAAAAAATACAAATAATCTCAGCAGTTAGAAACCATTTCATTAGATTGTCACACTCCCCACTCATGACTGCTGACAATAAACACTCTCCAAGACCTCTCCCAGTGTGTCGCCATCAGAAACAGAACAACAATGCATTGAAGCCTTCTGGGTTTTTGTTTAAATCACAGGCGTACCTATTATTAGAGCATCGATGATCTCACTGTTGCTCTACTGGACAATCGCTGGTGAACTTCGCTCAACCAAACTCTTCCTGTACCATCTGTCAGGAGTGATAACACCCTCCACCTAAGTGCACCTCTGATCCACGCCCTGCGCCATTAGCTGGTTATAAAGCAAGGCTTCTCCCGTCCTTTCTATTCTGATAAAGAGCCATTCGTCATCACCTCAACCACAGCACACAGACCATATGTTTATTACTACCCGTTTCCAGGGATGGGTGACATTTCTCCAAAAACATTAAGGTTATATGCGTGTCTGCATTCTGGAAGCGTAAGTGGAAATGTGGAAGTGGCTGTTCACTGGTAGAGGACAGAAACGACCTCGTATCCTTGAAGGCCAGGGCCCGTGGTGTCGAGGATATATCGCTGTTGCCTTACAAGTCACAGAAACTGTTGCAATCATATCGCTATTGGGACAAACAATGTTCAATTCTCTTGTCACTGCACAAATGAAAGTTCTCGCTCTGTCCTATGTTAAACCACTCGGTTTTCCTCCACCAGTGAAATACAGTGGGCACGAAAGGCTAATTGCATTGACCCCAGTTGTAAAAAGTAGCTTTTAAAAAGGGTTGAGAGCAAGTCACACTGTGTGGCTGCATTTATCCTGTTGCATGGAGACTGCAATCCAGGTGATGCATCAGCCAATGGCAGGAAGCCAGAACCAGACACGGGCATCAAGGTTGGCGGGTCTGATGGATGGAAATGTAGCACCAGCACTTGCCAAGCTATTCACACCGCCATAAATTACATGTTTACTGCTGGCTGTGGCTCCCGGCACTAGCCGACGTATCTTCTGATGTCAGCAGCACATTATCATATTTAATCGGCCCCAGAAACCTGCGTTAAATGGGTGGGAGATTGAAGTGGCCACCGTTCCATCTCTGTAAACATGATTTACATCACAAACGAGAAAATCTTGATATTTATGGACCCGTTTATTAAGTTCAGTTCAAACTCTGAAAGCTTGTTTTTCAATAGCATTTTATTTAATGTAATCCTTTTACGATGACATACGTGTTTCTGCAACCCTTTATCAGAAGTTATACGGCAGCAAATGTAACTCCTGTTAAAGCATTTACAGTGAAAGATCAGTTCATCACATGGGAGGCATGCACAGTGGAAGTGCATGACGTTGACTGAAACAAATTACTGTGGTTATTTTTTAACACGCATGGCTAACAACCAGGAATATTTACAGTTGTGACCATCCTTGGAAGTAAACGAACAATCTTGAATGAGACGAGATAAATGAAGTACATTTTTCTGCACACCCTGCTGTTTCTATCACTCATTGATATGCACAGACACATGCTGCACAAGCACCCACACACACACATACCCACAGTATGGATTTTTCATAAGGGAGCATGGCAGACTTCTGATGGACTCCAAACACTGAGCTATGTCGTATTGAAGGCTGTGTCATGAAAACCACTTGCACCTGAAAACAAAAGCGAATATATTTTTCCATTGATGATTATGCAGCAGATTAAAAGGGGGAAGCGAAGCTGAGAAGAATTGTGATACAGCAAAAAATAAAAAAAACTGGCCAAGTAATCCTCAATACAATTTAAAGATATTTTCATGTAACAACTGCCCCTACGGACTATATTCAAAAATGGATCAAACAAAAGCATCCTTGTACAAAAAGAAAATAAATCAAATATGGTAATAAAAATAAGAGTACAGTGTAAATATATTTTCATATTTATAATTTTCTAACTGTATTTACAAGAAGATAGTTTGAATGATGCAATGGACCACTGTGCTGACATATACAAGGTATGCGTGTCCCATGGTAATATATTCTCTGGATTTGGTCTGAAAAGCAGAGTGCTATTCACTATTGACAGAACCACCATGGAGAAATACAACTGACATAATCGTAGTCAGTCCTTTCGATTCTCTTGACCCGTGGAATGCCCAGAGTGGAGAGAAGAGTGGGAGTCTGTTCTTTTCCAGCGCTGTGACAAACTGCCACTCCCAGTAATACAAAGTGCCCCGTAGACATCGTAGCCACCTCACCACCAGGAACCGGGAAACGGCTGCACTCTCCGGTCCACGTGACCCAGCAAGTTCCAGAAGGTGCCTCCAAGCCCCTTTCTCACAGAGCACCAGTGTTTTAGCTTCATCTCTGGGAATGTGGGGAAGAGTCCAACCCCGTGAGGCAGGGAGCGGAGGAAGGGGAGAGGAAATGTCAACATTTGTCTGAGTGGAGTTGAGGTATCAGCGTTTCTTAATGGCTGCCCCGTTGGAGTGGGGAGGGAATTTTGGCAGGCAGGGCTCCTCAGCTCCAGCATCGTGGGAGAAGACCGAGTCCTCGCCCGAGGAACAGGTCGAACTGCGAGTGTCGGGGTAGCTGGGGGAATATTGGTCCAGAGGCACGGACAGCTCCAAATACTCCTATATGCACAAATGGACAACGAATCAGGCATTTGACATCCAAAAACAGGCATATCTGGTAGAGACCAAAGCCTCTTCATGCCCTTGAGTTGATGTTTGTTGTACTCTCTCATTAAATACAACTTCTGATACAATATTGACTGGATATTATTTCAGACATGCATGTGAGAAGCAGAGACTTGCTGGTTCCCTGCAGTCTTGATGGTAAGGAGAGTAGGACTGACCTGGTTGGATGTCATGGCCAGGCAGCGGTCGAGGTCCTCCACCAGCTGTTTGAACGTGGGTCTGTGAGAGGGCACAGCATGCCAACAGTCCCTCATCATCATGTACCTGCAGAGGGGGAGAGGGGACCGATTTTAAATTGACAGCAGTCAAGATCATACAGTCTTCTCTCTGAATTAAGCCAAATCTTATGTAAAAGAACGCATGTGATGTTTGTATTCTTATGTAAAATTCTTCTAAAAGACTGCTCAGAAATATCCAAGTGAGCTAAACCTCCCATCCAGCTGCAGCTGGAAGGTGACGGTCTAGAAACCTGAGAAGGAGCTGAACAATGTGCTCCAATCAGAATGCACTCAACCGTTGAGCGTTAGGTTTGATTGGTTGCCAGATATGTCAATCAAACGAGGGTAGGCAGCATCATTAAGTCGCTGAGCACCCAGAATTGACCTGTTGTACAACAACAGAGGGAACATTATATTGATGCCCATAATTTGGACCAAGCAGTGAACGCAGCCGTAAGCCCGCTTGGTCTTATTTGGAAGCCGAGCAGATTGTCTGTTACTTTAAAAAAACATTTCTTACATGAAGTAAAGTGCCATTTATTCTCAAGTTCTGCACCTGACTCTTTGGGTCAAATAGTCAGGTTAGGACCGGGCAAGATCAGAAATGCAAAACAACAGAAAATGCCCTCATCGAATTAATGTGCCAGAACATCATAAATCATAGTGTTTTTCTGAAGAATAGAGGATATGAAGTGCTTCATGAAAAAGGAAGAGTTCCAAAGCAGTCTTCAATTTCATGGCTAGTACAAAAGGACCATATTAAAAACAACTCTAATGTGTTTCGGCCATGCGGTGGCCTTCATAAAAAATAATGTTACCTCAGTGTTTCCAAATGAGGAAATTAAATTTCAGTTCTCTAAAATGTGTTCAAATTTAAACATGCAGGTGTTCAGTGTGTACTGCGTTCCCTTACAGCTCATGAGTGCAGGTGGAGGGCTTGTCCATACGGTGACCCTCCTTCAGCAGCTTAAACAGCTCTTCCACTGGGACCCCGGGGTACGGGGAGCCTCCCAGGGTGAAGATCTCCCACAGCAGCACCCCAAATGACCAGCTGCAGATAGAAACAGACAAAGAGCGTCAGGATTTGCACTACTAAAGGTTCTCCCTCACATTGACTCAAGAACGAAGAATCATGAAACACAATACTCACACATCACTTTGGTGTGTGTATATCCGGTCAAACAGAGCCTCGGGAGCCATCCACTTGACTGGTAAACGACCCTGTGGGAAAAATGTTCCATGTTATGGCTAGCTGTGCACGATAGTGGAAGGTCTTCACCAAACTATGAATAACATGAGGCAAATGATGAGAACTCACATTGGTGGTCTTCTTGTAGTAATCAATGTGGTGGATATCTCTTGCCAGGCCAAAGTCTGCTATCTTCATCACATTATCCTCCGTTACCAAGACGTTACGAGCAGCCAGATCTCTGTGGATGCACTGCACAAATACAAACAGACCTTACCAGATCTGAGCTGAACCAGTGTCCTCTCTCCCATCTTCCAATTAAAAACTCTAGGCATGTTAGCTATTTGAGAACAGGCAAACACCAAAAACTGTACATAACCGAAGTATTCAAATGTTACCATCTCAAAAAGTTACCGGCTAGTACACACATTTTTTTCTTGCCGGGTGTCATTTTGGACCCTGGCTGTATTGTTGAGTTACCTTCTTGGAGGCCAGATATTCCATGCCCCGGGCCACCTGGTAGGCACAGGAGACCAGGTCTTTGATGGACATGTTCTCAACAGGAACCTGGTCGGGGTTGTAGCAGTACTCCATGCCTGGTGGGCGCCGAGCTCGCAAGTACTCCCGCAGGTTGCCCTTGGACGCATATTCTACAATCACATACAATGGACCTGGAAACAGGGGGGGGTTTATGTCAATAAATCCTTTCATCGCCATAAAACGATGCTATGTGACATACAAAATAATTTACGACATGGTAAAATCATCTTCACAGAACAGGAATTATTTAAGCACTGCAATGTCATATGTGAAAGCCAATTACTGAACTACAGCTTGGTAACAGACAGTATCTTAATGCTAAATTACATATTTGTAAGACGGAAGAAGCAAATTGCTAATTGAAAAGCATATGTTTAAATCTTCTATCATAATATGGGTAATTTCATATCACGATGAAAAATGTATCAATACAAAATAACCACATGCCTTTTTTTTCGTTACAAAAATACTACATTTGTTTCAAAATATGCTGGCAACACATGAATTGATTCCCTTTTCTTATTTGTATTTCCCATTTCTCCCTTAACAAAAAAGGGAAATAAGATGAACATGGAATTAAAAAAATAGCATTTTCCTTTGTGAACTTCCAACTAATCCAAACACTGCCAAAGGTCATCAGCAGGGAGAGATCGTGTAGAATTGACTCATCTACGGAAGAAGTCAACTAAAGACAGCAAATAAATTGTGGATTATTCACAGTCCTGCGGTCAAGTGAACAGTCTCTTGTGAAACCACGGTCCAGCCAGCTGCTCTTTATATTGTGTTGCGTGTCTAATGGTGTCTTTACGGTACTTATCCCAGTATTGAGTCAAAATTACTTTATTCTCATAGCATTTGGTCAAATATAGCGGATCTAAACGGTCCTGATTACATACAGAGCCTCGCTCGTGATGAGAGCTGATGATCCATCACATAAAAAGTTTTTCTGTTTGTAAATCACTGGAATAATTAGCATGACTGAAAACTGTTGGCAGCTTAAAAAAAAGCAATAGAGTTAGTTCTTTGTCACACTGCTTTGTGTTTGTTTGTTATTCCAGTCCACATTTAGAGAACGTAAAGCGGGGTCGGGAATGAAGTAAAATATGTCCGTAAAGCAGATCTGTGGCTTTTTATGAGACAATGGCGATGGAAACAATAGATTAAACTATCTACCGATAGACCTTTTTCTATTGTCCCACGATACGTATTGTCATATCGAACAGCCCTATTTAGCGGTGTTTATAGTGTGGAGGGAACAGGGCAATATGCACCATAGGGTCATTAGAGGTTAGTTTTCCTCCACAGCAGAGGCTGATGAACAGTGCCAGGCCTTGTCAGGGATGATTTGAGCGATATGGCAACCCTGGCAGCAGCTGTGGTCATTTCAAACAGAGCTCGGAAGCTGGTGTCAGAATCGGTATTCATGCCGTTCTACACATCTCTCAACGTAAGGCACACGGCAACACTTTGTCTGAGGACAACAGGTTCTGAGGTTTTCTCCAAATGCCTGTGTGTGTGTTGTCCTGTGTGTCTGCATGTGTGAGTGTGTTACAGAGCAGGCCTGGGTCAGTAGTGGGCCCCTGTCTGTCTGGGTCCTACCATCCTGTGTACAGGCTCCCAGCAGATTAATGATGTTCTTGTGCTTCCCAATGATCTTCATCATCTCCATCTCCGAGATCAAGTCAGACAGGTCTTTCTCTGTGGCATCAGCTGGAAGGGACGGGAAATAAAAATCACATTAGGACAATTACTTGTCGTTCAGTTGGTGACAAGGACCAAAAATAATCACCTTGACCAAGCAGGCATACCAACATGACGGCTTTCACAGACAACAGTTAAGAGTTGGGCTGATGCTCCCTGGGGAAAGACACTTAAAAAGTACCAGGCAATAAATGCTACTTTCCCTACTCCTTGCAGTTTTATGAACACTGTCGTATATCGGATGTCAAGGGTTCCCATACATTTTTACTCTCTCCCATTGCACAGTGGCTGGGAACCAGTGGCAGGTCTCTTAATCTCTGTTCATCACAGCTCTGGTGTCAGAAATGTTCTCCTCCCTGGAGCTTGGAGTTGAGGCTTTCTGCTAAATCTATTCTCTGTGCTTTGAAGAAGTATCCTCTTAACAAGTCCTAACCGAATTCCAGCAGATCTCATTAGGTTCAATACCCATCCACCCAAGTCTATACCCACGCAACTGACTGAGAACTTTTTTGTGGGGTATCTGCACCTTTATTGGACAGTTCAAAGTCAAGAGAGGCAGGAAAGGCCAGGAGAGCAGACATGTGACAAAGGTAACGAAACCCGGATGTCACGTTTACAGGGTACGCGACTTAGACCACCGAGTCACCAGGACGCCCTGACTGAGAACTTTAAAAAAAAAAAAGACATCTGACTTACATTTCAGCATCTTGACTGCAACTTTAGTCACACGGTTTGGCTTCTCTTTGTCAAGACCCAGCGCCTCTCCCATCACCACCTGACCGAAGCAGCCTTCTCCCAGGGGCTTCCCAAGTACCAGTCTGTGTGGGGAAGAAGAGAAAGAGAGTCAATGACAGTCAGTGGACTGCAACTCCAAACCAGTGTGTGGAAGGCTGGCCTTTTTTTAACCTTTACTTAACCTTCACGTTGACTGAGAACATAAAATGTGTTTCAGTGAGAGAAGTGTTTCCCCGTCCAGATTTTCCCAGCTGGTTAGGGATTTCAAACCAACAACGTTCCCGTCACAAGCCCACTTCTCTAACTTGTCGGCTACCGCTGCACCCGCCTAGAGGTTTTGTCGGGAACATACCTGTCCCTGTGAAGCTCCCAGCGGGGGTCCTGGGGCAGTTCATACTCTGACACCCCAGACAGCATAGGAGAGCCGCTGGAGGAGAGGCGAGAGGGACGCACCAGCATCACCCCAGAGTGGATGGAGGAGCTGGAGTCCACAGACACCTGAGGTAAAGAACAGTGACATTACTCCCCCATAGTGGAAAAGACACAGATTAAAAAGGCTTACTTATTAAGTGAAGGGTATCTAAAAGATATTGAAAACTACATAGTACTGCTGAATTTCTAAAGCAATTTTTATAGGAACATTTATAGGAACTTTTATAACATCCATAAAAACTACTTTGTTGAGCCATGAGCATGGGGTAGGAACACCACTTGACTACTCATACCTACCTGATTTACAGGACGTCAAGGATTCACAAGGAATCTGGAAGCTCTATGAATGAATGCTTTTCATTTTCCAAAATAATAAACACCATTTATACTGGCAGTAAGACAAATTCCATGGAAATATATCGATTAGTTTAATAGTTCAATATAATGAATAGCTTTAAATGTATTAAAACATGAGATGTGGGATGTGGAAACAAAGAGATGAGAAGAAAAGGTATAAATATTCCAAACCCCCTATCTACTTTCTGTTACCTGTCTGCGCAGGGGGATGCTCTTGGCCAGCTTGTGGACGGCCAGCTGACTGTTGAAGTCACTCTTCTTGGACGAGGTGCGCATCTTAACGATAATGGCGGTGGCCACCATGACAGCGATGATAAAGAAACCCACACAGTAGATGACCACCTCCAAGTAGGTGTGGTTGGATGGAGGGTAGTGTGGGACTGCTGGATGGGGGAACGTAAGGGGGGCGGGGTCAGGAAGGGTCAGCTGCCATGAATGAAATCAAACTACAGGGCCTGCACATACCCAAACACACCACACGTATCCATGTTTTGAGGCACACAGCAACACAAATACAACAGATGGCCCACCCAAACACACACACACACACACAGCTGCCATGTCTAAAAACCAGAGCCTTTGACACAGACACACACGGGACAGGAGGCCTAGGCACAAACTCCTATTGTGGCACAATAATCACTTCTTTGAAGCGTAGGGTTTCAGTCTACATTCTTTGCCAGTGTGAGAAGTGGTCATAGTCCCTTGAATCAGAGAGCAGCCAAGTTCTCTGCAGGCGCATGCTAGACCACACTGAGAAACAGTTAGGACAAACCTAATGGTCTCAGTGTTTGGATGTTCTGCAGATCCAGGTAACAATGTTTCACCGTAAACTACAAATATAAGATATTTTGTTAATGTAGTAGTTAATGGACGTTTAACCATTTAATAGTGTGCAAAGGCTCTGATTTTTGGTACACAGTATCGATAATTCACACACCATTTTTCAACATGTAAGAGCACTGCACATAATTTCTACTTTATCAAGCGTTCTCATTCACATTGCATGTCTACCTGTAGGTCTAACTAGGAAGGCATGCCACAAAGCATGAGCTCAGTTCAAAAGTTTAACTGCTTGACACAATTAATAAATTGGATATGTCCCATTCTGACTCCCTCGTTTTTTTTAAATGCATTTTCAAAATAATTGTGCGTTGGTGCTGGTAATACAAACAATGGCTTGTCACAAGAAGTAGCTTTTGCCATAAAACAGACATTTATGTGCTAAAAATTGCTGACACTTTTCATTTAACCATCCAATTCAGATCATGTTTTTTTCCTCCCATTTAATGAAAACACCAACATTTATTCATACCACTACTAGGGGATGTAACGGATCCCCAAATGTATTAAAAAATATGGTTCGGTATGTACCTTGGTTTGGGATGGGGCACGGTACATGGGAGATAGATAACAAAAACATCATACCAGTTCCAAAAGTGTTTTTGGTTGCTTGTCTATGGCTATAACTCCTGTTGAGAACATTTTAAAAAGAGAATTCTGGTTATTTTCAACCTGGGCCTTGTTTTCACCATTATGACGATTGATGGTGTTCAAAACTTCCTCACTTCACTGTACAACTTTACATACCTCCAGTTCGCCAGGAACACTGCTCTCCAATACACACAGGGCCAACCCAATCTCCAACAGTCGAACCCAAAAAGTGATTAAAACACAATAAACAACAATAACACCTACACTGCAATGGAACCTGCCTACATCCAATTTCCGATTATCCATTGCCTGAAACTTATATTGTGGTACTAGATGTTATTTTACTTTGATGGCGTGTTCATTTCCTGTCAGATTTACCGTAAATATGAACTGCAGACCGCAAAAAAACGTTCACGTCAACATTCTAGTGGTAACTATTGTAAGTCCCTTTGGACAAAAGCGTCTGCTAAATGATGTAATGTAATGTAATGTAACTACAAGTAATATATGTGGGATTTTTTGTGGGCTCCGACATGAATTGCGAAGTTTGTCAATCCGCAGCGGTTAATTTATGGTCGATTTGAAATCAATGAGTAAAACACAAAGAACTCTTGGAAGGATGAATTGTATTTGCTTTTTGGGATCTACTGATGGAGTTTGCATTGGCCCTGTGAGTGTGTATTGGAGAGCAGTGCTCCCTCTAAACTGGAGGCACATAAAGTTCTATGCTAAAAGAATTCATCATGATGGCAAAAACTAGGAAAATATGGCCCAGGTTAAAAATAACAAGGAATTAAATTCTATACATTTTCACAGAACATCAAATGCAGTATCATGTTGAGCACTGCCTATAGAATTCATACAATTATAGTTGTATTCCTATTTGATTTACTGCTAAATGCACTGCTGAATTAATGAACACAGTTGTTGTTTAACATTCAAAAATTTTTCCATTCAACAAGGAAGCTTTAACTGTCCAGGAGTAGACATAAGTGATGCTGAGAATTTTTCTTGCTGCCCATTTGCCATTTCAGACCTCAGGCCTCGAACTTCTACTGTGCACATCCTGAGCCCAGCCTGAACTTTGAACCAAAATGTTTTGTATTTGAACATCTGCGCTCATGATATAACTTAACAAAAGTTCCCCCAAAAAGCAAAAAGTATCAAAACGGAACAATATTGCACAGGGTATTTTATATTACTGGAACAGAATCGCACACACAATCTTTTCCAACTATTCAAAATGCAATGCATCCCAAACCAAGGTTGTCATAACGAACGTTGTTCTTTTTGGTTTTTTTAAGTTCTACCATTACACCCCTCACCAACACCAGCAACACAAGTGAGCTGCACTTGTGTGAAGAAGCTGACTGACAAGCAGCTTGATAATTGGACAAATAATCATTCCAACCCTCAGGAATGAGACACATCCACTACAGTGGGCCAATTATCAAAGCCAGGCGCTGTGCTCGCAGCAGGAAATGACATCAGGGATACATGCCATTTGTAGCGCTTGTCAAAGAACATCAGCTTTAAACCAAATCAAATGTAAACACCAATTAAAGAGCAGAATAGGAGACACAGTTTAGAGTGAAACCTGATCAGAGGTGCCAAACAACCCTTCTATAAATGTGAACCTCTGCTTGAGACAATCAAGTACACTTTCTACATAACCTTTGGTTGAAACACTGATTGGCCTATTTTTAAACTGTATATTTCATCCTTATGGTAGACTCCATAGAGGATACTTCATGGACTGTTTGGCATTCTGTGATTTCATTTAAGACAGGGCAGAACATGGCCCATACTCTCCCATCCAGAGTTTAGATGGAGCAGGAGCCATGCTGAGGACTGAGAGGGAGGGGGGAGATTTAGTAGTGGTAACCTGCCCTGGCTTCCCCCATCTCACATTTCTCAACAGAACTAGTCAGACAAGACCCATTCTGGTCAATGTGGATGGTGGATAGCCAGGCTGGATAGGAGGAAAGGGAGAGAGAAGGAAATTCAGGAGAGACAGAACCACTGATACCTTCAAAAACGGTCAACCATGCAGAGTGATGAGAGAACCCGATAGAATTGCCCGCCAAGCACGTATACTCCCCAGCGTCATCAAAAGACACATTCCTCAGTTGGAGGACTTCCATTTCCTTGTCCGTGGTGTTAAGGCCAGCGGTCTAGAAAATAACAAGGGAAGCAGACCCAACAAGAGGCCCAAGAGGGAAAAGGGAGCCATGAGTAAAGGATTCTGAAAGAGAAAGGCATTGTAGTAGAGGGAACAGGACGGAGGAGTGTTCTTCTCCTCCATCCAACACCATCTGCCCCAAATGTTATCACCCAGAGCCCCTGCGGAGGACACTGTCAGGGAGAGCCCTCCAGTCTCTGTTAGTGGAGGAACTGTTTAGGTTCGCACTGCTGAACCCCTCACTGGGCCATCGCATCATCCCATCACCGGACATCTAATACCTCAGTCTCATCTCTACATGCAAGAGATGGGCAACATGGAAAACTCCACAGCAGAACAGGGCACACTCAAGCTTTCAAGGCCTCACACACATCTCACACCAACACTCAATGCATACTGTGTAAGCACGAGACAAACAACAGGGGTCAGTGAAAGATAGGCAAGCAGAGCAAGATAGTTGGAAAAGGTTTGGAAAAAAACCAAAGGCGGTTAATAGAGAGAGAGAGAGAGACTCTGAGATGTGAGCAGAGGACTTTGAAGGGCAAGAGAGCGAGAGTAATACAAGAGGATGGCAAGAGAGGCCCTTATTAGGAGGGCACAAGCACAGGCATGGGGCAGGAATGAGAAAGGAGTCCAACATAAACCTGAGACTAAACACTTTCAACTGTTCTGCTGGGAATTTTCCATAGCGTCATTTACAGTCAGGAGCACTGAGGCAGGATAGAGGGAGAAATGGAGGGAGGGAGGAGAGAAACAGCTGAGGTTGTCTCTAGTATATGGCCCTAGCTTTCCAGGTGGTCCTAGAAGCGCCTCCTCTGTGTGGTCCTATATGCGGTCCTGTACTGCTGCGTGGTGGTTACCTGTGGGCTCATATCTGGTGACAGTCAGCCAGGCCGACTGATTGGCCTCTCCTATATAATTGGACACTTTACATATATACTCCCCGCTCTCCTCCTCAGTCACATTGTAGAGGGTCAGCACCTGAGTGTCCGAGCTATTGACCCCAGAATGCTGGAAATAAAAACAAGTCATGTGCAGCACAGACAACAACAAAAGAAACAGACACCATGCTCAAATTATAATAATTAAGGAAAACGATTTTTCTCTGTTGAACAATATTTAAAAAGGAGATGGATTTGCTTGCATGGGTCATCATTTTCAGTTACAATAGTAAGGTAAACTACATTTTCACATCAAATCCTTTAAGGTGGATACACTTTGCCCACCTTTAACAGACAGTGTTGGGGACTTAAGGCTGGAAATGGCATAGCAGGTCATGAAAATACAACTAACACAAATAATACTAACATCAAAAACTGGGCTTATGAATGAAACCATTTCACTAAAATCCAACTGGTTGCGTTTCCCCATTTATCATTACAAAAAAGGTTTCCACTTCAAATAAATTACCCTTTTGCCTTGACCAAAAACAAAACCCGCAGAGTCAGGCTTGTTGTGGCAGGACTTATCAGAGTACCGTAAGCTCCTACCTTGAGGACACGGACGTACGGTAAGCCATCAGGGCCAACACGGCTCCCGTTGACCTCGATGTGTTTCAGCCACTGGATATGAGGCTGAGGGTCACTGAACACCTTGCACTCAAACTCCACATCGCTGCCCACTACCACGGTGCGGTTAGCTGGCAGGCCAGCCTGTAGGATTGGTCTGTGGGGAGAGCGCTCTGAAACACAATAGACAAGACATACAAATGTTACTTTGGCAGTCTTGTGAACAGTGAAGCAAACATACCTTATCAAAAACAAACAATAATCCGAAAGTACACATGCCTGACGGGTTCTCAGACACAAGCCAAATAAAACCTCCATCGTGTTAAGTCTTTCTTACTGGCAATGGCTGGAGCCGATTGTAGACAAGGTCACTAGTTTAATCTGATACTGTGTAATTTCACAAGTTACAGAGAGCAATTTCTCAGCCGGAGAATTGAAACAACTGTTTCCCCAGCTATATGCCGCCTGTGTAATTACAGACATTTGGCCAAAATAGATGGAAAGACAAGTTAAAAGTCTGATCTGCAGCCATTACTGTAAAATAAAATGTTCTTGGGACTCCATTTTGATGACTGATAACTCCCCAAAGTAAACTAATGAGCAAAGCATCTGGCAGAGTGACAAATGTCCGGGCTTTTCTGACCCAGACATCAGTGGGGGACTTAGCATGCACTCTTGAGGATACATTCCCCTCACTGAGGCGATCTCGTTGCTGATCAGGATCTGGGGCTGTACTGAGGTCATGCCAAGCCTGGGGGACAACAGTGACGGGTGAAGTGGGACTATGATTTATAGAACCAATGGTGCAAGAGCGAGTCACGGGGCAGGTCCTGGAGGGAGTAATCAGTTCATTCCTCTACATAGCTCCATCACTCAGGCCGCAAGTAAACAGGCTTAATTCATCAAATGGCTGACGTGACATACCCAGTTCAGCCAAGACAAACACTACATGACTCTCCTGGTGCTCTTGGGATGAGGATTACATCAGGTCGGATAATCAGGTCTAGTGGTGTGAAACATTAGTGGTATTGAACCAACATGACACTAGACCTTCAAGAACACCCAACAGATGATTAAACCAGGATCAGGATCGCCTGGCAAGGTAAATACCAGCAGCAAGAAACAAGAGAGAACACTTACCGACAACATCTAGCTGGTAGGTGTGATTGATGCTGCCATGCTGGTTTTCCACCACACAGGTATAGTTCCCCTTGTCAGAGGGCACTACAGACTCCATGATGATGGTCCACACATGGTCTCGGACCTGAACGTTGGATAAAAAACAACGTATATAGTGGTACCACATAATTAAAAACAAAAATATTAGTGGCATAACCAAATAGGAGGCCCAACTCTTGCTCACAGTAAAATATACGGTATTTGTGCAGCAAACTGTCTTTAAAATAAGTATTAGAGAGAACAGGGCATGCTATACGTAGACAGCTATATATTGAGCATTACCCAACAACGGACTGTATGTGACAAAGCAGATAAAACCCCAAATCAGGATTTTAAAACGGGAATATGCACACAGATTCTTTAATTTGCTGGTGGCTAAGGTTTTCTGTACAACTTTCAGACTGCAAATATTCTCTCACTGTAGGTCAATTTAGTTCCAGTGCACAACATTTTAAAAACAATTTCCAGTAAAATATAGGCAGTCCTTGTATTAATGTTTTCAGTCAAATTAAATAAACATAAATAAGGCCAGCAGTGAGACAATCATGGCAAAACAGTTTCTTCCCTTCTGCAGTTAGCCTTATCAACAAGGCCCGGGACATCCATTGACACAGTCTCTATCCCGCCCTCATAGTCACTACACGTTCATTGGCGCAAAGCCTACACCTGTTCCATCATTCTGTATTGTAGATGTCACTATTCTATTTTATTTGTTTTTGTTTGGGCTGTTGCACAGCTGTTCGGCCCTTTCAGATATATTGCACATATTGTCCTTGTTTTTTTTGCACTACTTACTTGTTTTTTGCACTACTTACTTTTTGAGTTCTTGTTGATGTTGTTCTTGTGTTGTCTGTGTGCACCAACAACCACAGCAAATTCCTTGTACGTGAAAACTACTTGGCGAATAAACCAATTCTGATTCTGATTCTGATGTAGCTTTGAGGAGAGATGTTGCATCTTTCGTTTGAAAGCATAAACTGAGCTGATCATATTGATCACTGTTTTGTCTTTTCCTTGCAGCTCTAGATTAAGGTCATTCAACACGTTTGTCAGATCGGTTAAAAATGCCAAGTCTTAACAGCTACTGACCGTCATTTAGT
>OMOT01091016.1:12857-28414 GCA_900312575.1 Acanthochaenus luetkenii | reverse complement strand
GGGCTGTTGCACAGCTGTTCGGCCCTTTCAGATATATTGCACATATTGTCCTTGTTTTTTTTGCACTACTTACTTGTTTTTTGCACTACTTACTTTTTGAGTTCTTGTTGATGTTGTTCTTGTGTTGTCTGTGTGCACCAACAACCACAGCAAATTCCTTGTACGTGAAAACTACTTGGCGAATAAACCAATTCTGATTCTGATAGATTGCAATTCTTGACCATCAACAGCAAACATTTGACAGAGCTCAAGCTTGAATTCCCACCTACTTTCAAGTAAAAACCTTAACCTTTCAATATCACATTTGTCATAAGTTATTTTTTGCCCATTATGCACAAATGATTAACAAGTTCAATGATGTGTGCTTTTGATCACATACAATGCTATTCCCTCTCCCCATCAACACCACCCAAAGGTTTAGGCGGTAGAACTTTACTACATCTGTCAATTGCTGTATTGATCAGCCATATCGGTCACACTCTCTCATTTGTCATCTCTATATGGCATTTCAAATGTGTCGTTCAGAGTAATTCTGTACCCAACAAAAACTAAAGGAAAAAAGGGGTACATGTTTTATATACATCTCTGCTCCAACCTGTCTTATTAGCATCAATTGATGTCGCCGGTGAAGTCTGGCTCTCTTTTTCCAAGACAAGTTATAATTGTTCTTCCATAAATCTGCCAAGACCGGCAGTGTGTGATTAAACCAACAAACCTCTAAGGCAATGGCAACATCAAACATGCATATACACAGACCAAGCCATACAGTTTCCCTCATTTAGCTAAAATGTGATGAGGGAGTCCAGCTGCCTGTTGCCAGATGTGTTGTGCTTGGCTTCATACATGTGGTCTGCATTATTCCCTGCCTCCTGCCCGTCTCCATGCAGACGATATGAACAATAGAGGCCTGGTCATAAAAGCAGAGTGTGGGAGGGATGAGAGACGTCCCCAGCCGCCGATGCAGACCTTTGCACCTTGACTGAAAAAACAGCAGCCAGATGGTGAAGTGTGCTGCCTGACTGGGCTGGGGGGGAGAAGAGAGCAAGCAGCTGAGAGGAAACTCCTAAATGTGTCCCAGCTGGGGAGAGAGAGGGGTAGGGGGGAGTAGAGGACAAGGCTGGACTAGCCTACACCTTGATGGGAAGAGCAGACGCAGAGGAAGGAGGGGGGTTGCGTCTTAGTCTCTGCGAACATCCATGTGCAACCTACACCTGTGAGGCTGCTGCCATCCATAGATTAAGTAAACTTAGGTACAACATGTAAGATATTCACTGCCCCCTAGCACAAAATGACCATAATACATCTGCGAGGGTTGGCTAGGGTTGTTGATCAACAATTGGGTGAGATTCATGGCTTTCAAAAGGTACTTCCTGGCCCTGGCCCGTACCTTGTTCTGGAACAAAAACTCCCTGCCCATTGGAATTTCAAGACGTGTAACAAAAAGCCTCAAATGATCAACGGCATCAAGGCTCAAGCTAAAGGTCTCCTAATACATTGGACAAATGTATTAATCATGTTCATCCCTGGGTTGCAGAGACACTATGTTTATGGTGAAGGGTAGCTGAAGCATGCCAAATCTGGCCCACACCCTTCACTGTGAACTGTTTACCCTGTCTCACTTCCCCTAAGTGAAACTGGCTCAAACCCAGAGACTGGAGTAAACGGTCTTATCAACTGATATAGCCTTACAGTTATCAACACTTAGCATCACATTTGAGCACAACCTGAATGGAGTTGTGAAGACGTTGACAAAACAAATAGTCATATCTCATCATATACCATAGGTATATTGACTACCAAGATAAATGCACTGCTGTATGGATGCCATTACTGAAAAGACGACGCACTGACACAAAATGAGGACAGCCAACAGTAGCCTTCGTCCAAACAGATGGCTAGGATTGCCCACCTGGAGGTATTGTTATTGTGGCACAACCTTCCCTTTGTGGCATAGGATTTCATCTTGCATTGTTTCCCAGGTCAGATGTGAAACTTGCCTCTACTTTCCAGTTGCATAAATCCTTCCTCAGTCAAGACTGATTATCTAATGCAATATTGAGACCACTGACACATCTACACTCAGTCAAAGAGCTAGGAGTGATTCAATAAGGATTGCTAAGCAGGTCGTAGATTAATAAATAAAACACAAATGTTTTTACCTTGAAGCCGCCAATGCGTTGGTCTCTCTTGAACTCCTTCCCATTCTTGAACCATTTCAGAGTGGGGGTTGGGTTGCCACTGGCCTGGCATCGAAACTTGACAGTCTTACTGGCTGGGACAGCATGAAGCTTTTTCTCCATTTTTTCTGGATGAGCCCATTGTGGGGCCATTGCTAAAAAGCACCGCACAACAGAAAGAGTAACAAATGGAATTATGTGTTTGACATTGTTAAAAAATGGATTGGTAAGGACCTCAAGTTTCTTCAAATACTAAAAATCACTATTTTAATTCTAGCTTCAAAATAGTATGAACTACTGTAAGTTGTGAAGTCCTGTTGTGTACTTTTAGGCTAGATAAGACAAGGAGTCAAGACAAGGAGTCGGGGCGCAAAGTCAAGGTCGGCATGCCTGCCACGCTTGGTAGCTGCTGGTTTACTTGTGGGCCGAGCGGGCAGTAGTAAGCCAGTTGATCATGCCCGAGTGATTTAATTGCCCTGCAGAGACATCTAAGGTTAACCACGGTTAGTCACCACAGGGACATTCCTGATGCCAGAGTTGTCATCGAGGTAGTGAAAGCCCTCGGATTCACCAGAGTGAAATCACCCAAATGTGACCAACAAACGCATGCTAGGCCTATAGCGGAATCATAAGGCTCTCAAGTCATTGACCATTAATGAAAGTTACTCATAACCTTATGACCATTAGCTAGCCAGCCATTACCATTTGATTTGCAGTAGTAGAATTGGGAAGCAAATTAGGACACTTACGCAGCAGTTTTTGACTGCCTAACAGCTTTGCTTCCTCTGATGAAGTCTCGTCATCCTCATCTTCATCCTCAGATGATGCCAGGGTATCAACTAGTGAACCAGAAGTAGAAAGAGGGTTAATTTTCAGCCATACAAAACACAATTGCACATAAAGCAATGTTTTTTGTCAGTGATACACAAGGATTATGGGGGGGAAATGTAAAAAGGGTAACCGTCAGACACAGAATCAAAAATCTATTGAAATGTCTGCTGGAAATATTTTTACTTTTTGTTTAAAACAACAAAACTGAGGCAACCCGCTGGGTGCTGCTGCCCATTACACTAAAGTTGCCCTGTGAATCACTGTCTTTACATTGAAAGAAAAAAGACACTAAACTAAAAACAAACTATAATGGCTGATCTGGTCTGGCTGGTCTGCTTCCATGCCCTTACCTGTGACATTGAAGTAGACGCTGTGGTTGCCAAAGGTGGTACATGCGTACAGGCCAGAGTCCGCCAGCTCCACGGTCTCAATCTCCAGCTGGCCGTTGCGGATACGCGTGTGTTCTCCATCCACCACCACTACATGGTCCTTGGTCCAGTTGACAGCCTGGAGGGAGTCCTTGGCAGTGCAACCCAGATCCAGACGGTCCCCAGGGTAGAGGGTGAACAGCTCTGCTTGGGTTTCCACCAGTACTACAACAGGAAACAGTAGGGCATGGTGTGGTTTGAGCAGCTCAGCTCAGTAGGTTGTATGAGACTGAGTAACTAGGATGCTGTTATAAACATAATAATATGGCTCTATGAACACACAGGAAGGCTACTCTTTCACCCAAACTATAACTATATGATACAAAAGGATAACCACCAGGATTGTCCCTACTTAGACAAGTTTCACAATTGAATATAGTAAATAGGATAGATGGCATACAGAATGTTCAGAAAGCTAGGGACAGCATCTGTAGTATAAACACTTAGATGAAAAATAATTTCTGACTTTCTATAATAAAACTGGGCCAAAGAGACACCAGAGAAGCCATTTCCTTGATTTCCCTGAAAGGTACAACTATGCACACTCATTGCTTCCTTCTTGAATCCAAGTTCTTGTTGACTTCTGCTGTGTTGAAAATCTAGCTACAGCCGCTCTCAGGACACTGCCTACCTAACCTCTCCCTTAAATTAAATCGCATCCCAAATTAGTCAAGGCCCCATCGTCAGGCGGGCAAGAAGCTACTTGGGAAAGGAAGGTGAAATTCAATTACAGGAATGAAGAGGGGGGGAGGCATCACACAGCGAGACACCTGAGCCCCCCTGTTCTAAATGACTACGTAGTCCATGAGGGGGAGGGGGTAACACAATTATGTTGACACATTGTCCATCACAACGGTGTTGTTTGTCCAGTTTCAAATGGTAGAGATCGTCCCTGACTAAGGCTTCATCCGCACTAATACGTTTTCATTTTAAAAACGCTAAACTTGCTACGATACGCCTACTCCGGCATTTTCACACCCCTAAAACTGAGACATTTGAAAACACTGCTGACCCAGTTTTAGTTTGAAAACACTTAGTGTGGACGTGTGGACGGGCTGAAACAGACTTTTGAAAACAAGGACGCATACACCCACGTTCGCTGGCTGATTGGATCTTTCCTGATTTGTCACACCCCTATCACGTGACCCTTTTCCAGACGAAAACAATAATCAGCCTTGGATAACAAATTACAGGTGTTGCTGACCTTGTCGTATATGCTAGCAGCTGTTGTGTAGTTAAATTCTGCATTGTATAATGCTACTACAACATGAGCAGGAGGCAAGCTATTATTTGAGCGAATTGCGACAATTCCCATGTCCAGCGGCGTTATCGGTCCTACATGGATGTACTTACAAAAGGTAGCATGCACATTGCACTACCTGATTGACCTGAAGACTCCGGAAAACCGCTAATGCATTTGGACTATCCTGACAAGTCGTTTCAGTCATCATCGGACAAGTCTGTCACCATCTTCCTAGGTTCAGACTACATCAAAACACCGAGTACAGAGCCTGAAGTGAAGGATCTTCCACCAAAACACATGGTATGCCACAATGCTTGGGGGCAATTCACTGCACCCACATCGTAGTAAAACAACCCCTAGTTAAATCCACAGATTACATCAACAGAAAGGGGAGACAAATAAATATATTTTTTGCCATTGGTGTTCTTCGTTACGGCATTATCTACAACTAAGCAACTGCAGAGTAGACAATCTGCTTCCTGTTTACACCGGCACGCTATGGATGGGGGAGCACACACATTTAACAGTGTACACGAAAATGTAACTATCCGTTTAGGACGGATTAAACAAACCTTTACAATTGTGCATGCTGATTGGATGAGCAGATCTGTAACAACAGGAACCAATCAGTACAGGTGGTAGAGCCATCAGGGAGAACCAATCGTGCCACACAGTGAAAGATGTAACAGCATCAAAATGAGCGGAGCGGCGGAAAAGCTATAGCCCGGAAGTATTTTACAAAACAACAACATGATGGTGTTGTTTTAAGTGTGAAAAGGGGGAGTACCGGCTCAATTAACAAATAAACAATGATTAAAACACGAGACTGCACATTTTGAACAAGATGCAGCGGTGGGTAATGCTTCTGCCCTTCACAGAGCCGCAAAAATCACCCAGATGATCGCGGAAATGAAAGACACAAGACGGTTAAGCGAAGTGGATGCGCCAGGCTTTAAGAGGATGGAATATGTTGAGCCACCTTGCTCAGTCCGAAGCCAGTGGATGATGACAAAGCGGATTCAACAAATGTATGATCAAGCAGCACAGAATGGAAAGACGAGGCCAGGTTCCCTCTTCTGGCAAAGCTGGCAGAGAAGCATCTTTGCATCCCGGCAACCTCCATTCCCTCTGAGTGAGTTTTCTCCTGTGCAGGCCTTCTAGTCAACAAGCTCAGAAACCACTTGATGGCAGAAAATGTGGACATGCTACAGTTTTTTAAAAGCAAGTACACAGAGTTATGAGTTGAAATATGCTAGTCTACTCTGGTCAAAGTCTAGCTTAAAGTCTAGGATTTTCAAGCTTTTGAAGCTCTGCAAATCCTCACATTAGGCTACTGCCAAGCACTAAATTGAAATGGTTGAAGAATTTACCGTTTTTTTGTCGATATTGATAAATGCTGCAATGTTTTGTTTATTACAAATTTGATTGGATGATGATTGGAAGGCTGTTTTATTAGAATTTCATGACACTAGTTTATTTTATGATTTTTTTTGTGAAAAAGTAAAGTACATTCTATTATATTCTAACCTATATTTAACTCATAACTTTAAACATTCATAACTGCTCGTTACTTACTAGCAGCTACTACAGTTTCCGACCAGTATCATTGGCCTCTATGGCTATGACCACGGATACACAGCAACATTCTAAGTGTAAACGTGTACAAAAAAAAGCCACAACTCCCATCCATATGGCACACGCATGCCCAGTGTACGTGAATGGTGGTCATGTGATATGCGTTTTCAGGCGTATAAACGTGGAGATAATTTCTGAATAAATTCAGCTAAAAACACTGTGGACAGAGACCGTTTTAAAATGAGAAAGTATTAGTGTGGATGTGGCCTAACTTGCTTGAGATACGTGCTCCATGATCACACTTCCATGTCAAAAGGCACACATGGAACTGGAAATTAAGAGCCTACTTCTGATCTGAGCAAAGTGGCATATCCAAAATAAGTGCCTATTCTTTTTACTCATCCTCCCTTTGTATTTCTTACAAATGCACACAATTTTTCACCCTAGCATAAAAAAAGCATAAACATCCTCCATAATCAAAGGCCACCACAGTGGTGAACAAAACCTCAAGATGAGAACCTGAACTATACTAACTTTTTCTCATCGTAGGACGCTCTGCGTTTGTAACGTAAACGTTCTTCCTCACAACAGGAAGCACACCCATATAGCATAACCTCAGGACAACATCAGCAAACCTGATCACAGTAATCCCTCCCTCCATCACAACAAAGGCCTCCAAACAATAAGGGGGAGAGGGAGTGAAAAGAGCAAGGGAGAGCGAGCGAGCGAGCATGTGCACAAGAGCGAGCGAGAGAGGGCCTGCAGCGGCAGGTTCTAGTGCCAGTTGCTATGGTGACCCCAGTTGGGCCTAGTAAAGGTATTTCCTGGATCACATATGTCTGACAGGCCCTTAATCCCAGCAGGAAAAGGGGCCAGGGGGTAGGATCAACTTTCTCCTCAAAAACAAAACCAAAGGGGGGAAAGTAGAAGAGGCATTTAGTGATGGGCTAGAGCTATCCAACCTAGACAGCCTTAAATGTAAGGTCTCTGTGCTTTGTGTGGGGGCCATCCAGTAGGTTTTTGCTCCTCGCCCTCTAAATGTCGATGCCACCGATAAGGCTGTGTCAACATCCCAGCTATTAATCCGGCTGCAGACATCATAAAAAGCCCATAAAAGACATACAAATGTGCTTGTTGCTTTATTGTAAAGCATAGTCAGAATCCTTTGCGCTTCTGTGACAGCCTACTTAAAACTGGAGACATAACACATTGTAGTGCATTCAACTCTAACCCTGTCAAAAGAAAGGAGTCAATACACACAATATTTTAATACTGACAACTACTTTCACATCTTAGGCTTTTAATAGATCTAAAAAAAATCTGACTTCAGACTGCAGCTCTAAGTAAGTGTAGAAAGTAGTCGTTAACTGTAGCAAAACACATACATAGGATTGTGAAAATAGCAACACTATCACTCACACCAATTTATACTTCATCTCTTCACAAGGCGATTCCTTTCAATTTTAGGATGTTCCATCTGAATTAATCCTCCTGGCGCTATGATTGGATTAAAATGGATTACGGGACATATTTTCAGAGAGCAAACCAGCTGGAATAGTCTTGCTCTCGTGTTCTTCCAACCATTTGGAAAAATTGATTGACATCCTTTAAAATCATCCTAATTATACAAATCATGAAAGGGATTTTGGTGAAGATGTAAGAAATGCAACCCAAGGTTTTGAACTAGAAAAGAAAAGCTCAAGAGTTCACGACCAACTACAACTGACACACACAAAAAACAAGTTGGCACCAGTCTATGGAACCTTCTCTGGCTTCAAGATAGGAAGCGTGAATGACTGCTGGGATTTCCTGCTCTCGCTGGAGTGATCGTTGAGTGCTGTAAAGTCGGGCTGGTTGAGGCACTGAGATGGCATACGGGGGGGGAATCACTATGGCCAGTCTCCGCCACTTATTTGACCACACCAGAGTGAAGGGGTGGGTGACGGCTGGAGGGGATTGATAAGAGACAATAGGCAGGACTGGTAGGAAGCAAAAGAATAGCCCAATGACCATTAGCAAGCCCAAAAAATTCACTGAGCAAGTGTCCCTTCTGAAAGCACTCCAGTAGAGGACCTTTTCATTCCTAAATGAGCCATTGACAATCACCATGGATTAACACTTGGGGTCTACAGGGATTACCCTGCAGTGCACAATTAACCTGTCATTCAAATGAGTTCGGCGACATTTAGGCCTACAATGAGTCTTTAATGGACAAATGAACAGGAAGACCAGGACCTCTTAAAGGAGAACACCAGTGTCATTTTAGTTTTCCTGTTATTTAATTGGGACTATTTTCACTTTCTGCGTACTGTTACTTACTTGTGGGGGTGGTAGTGAAGAGGTAAAACAAAAACCTTCCAGCAGAATGGAACAACTTTTGATATGATTGCAACTGCAACGATTGTGGCCTTATAAAGACATTAGGAAAAAAATACAATACGCATGTTTAAAATGATGTATTACGTTAGTCAAGGCAGCAGTACAGCTCTGCAAGATGTTTTTAATGTATTTTGGAAAACAATGGGAGCCTGACTACCGGAAGGTCAGGCAAACCTGCAGTAAAATAGACAGTAGTAGCTTCTGACTTTGGTAAATACATTGGTGGGTGTAGATTTTTCACAGGCATTAATGGCGATAGCAAAAAAAATACAAGTATACACCGGAGTTCTCCTTCAAGTCAAGTCCACTTGTAGTTTTCATCCCCTCTGAAATTCAGCAGAGCCAATGTTCCTCTGGGCCCCCCATCGCTGTCTGAGAAGAGTCTGCCTCAGGGCTATGGCAGCTCTAGATCTTAAGAGCCCTCCACTGACGGGTCAGTGTCTTTTCTACTTTGACTGACAGCAGATCACACAGTCCAAGGAATCCACTGGGACCCCCATATATCTATGTGGCCCAATGTTTGAATGACTTCCCTCTCACAAGAAGCACCACCAGCAACTCAAAATGAACACATATATAAACACACACAAGTTCACATTGAGGCAGAAATTTGAAGGGGGGTTGTAATCATTATAATGGTTGCCCTTGTGGGTCCAGGCCATATTAAATGAATTGTATCGCTACAGGGAATATTCTTTTCTTATGTCAACAACACACAACAAAAACAGCAAAACAAACAAAGGAACACGCATAAAACATGACATTTCCATATAACTATTTAGTTTCTCCACCCGAGACAAAAGGAATGCAACCAAATGCTTCTGCTGTGATTGTTTGTCGACAGCTGAAGCCATCCGTCACCCAGCAGGGAAGTGGTGGGAAAGTGAAGCATTCCCAAGCAAAAGTCAGTGGGGGAGCAGGAGGCAAAACAGACAGGCGCATAGATAGTACCTGGCCATTTGGTGATTAAGAACTGGGTGGAGTGTAAATGCATCGGACTCCCCCACCCTACAGCAATTCTTCGCCTAGACTCGCCTGAGAAGAAAAACATTCTCCTCAGAAACCCTATCTTTGAGGATAAGGGAGGGCTCAAAGTAGCATCTTCTTTCCTTTTTCGAAAACCGGCTAATTTATAGCTTCCCTGGCGGTTAACTCCTCTCTCAGTGACAACAAATACCTTTTCATTACAAAGGAGAGGAGCAGGGACTGCTAGGTAGTGGGGCTGCCCTTGGGCTACATATGGGAGTCATTTCTCTCTGTCCCACTGTTGGCTTAAACACAGCAGTGCAAAGTTTATTTTAGGGCTTGCTGCCCAAGAGAGACCCTCTTACTTAATTACTCTAATTATAATGTTGAGCTTTATCATATTATTTTGCTGCCCTCCACTTCCGACTGCTGAGTGTAAACATCCAAACCCATCTACCCACAAGTCCAGGCAGCTATTACACTGTTGGACTGTATCCAAGAGACACATTTTTAAGGATTCAATTTCAATGTCTCTTTCCCCTTTTGAGAACTCAACTTGTGCAACCACCAGACCAGGCTAACGTTTTTCTAAGCAATCCTGAATGTATACAGTTCAGTTTAAGAACAAAATAAGTAAGTAATACTGTACTTATTTAGCACCTTTCAAAACAAAGTGTTACAAAGTGCTTCACAAAAAGAACAGATTTACTGCCATCAGTAGGATCGGAGAAAACCTATTTCTAATAAGCTAATGAGTATGAATCGGTTTGGCTACCAAAACGAAACAAAGCATTACTAATAGTTAGAAACACAGTAGTGCTACATCTGACTCAGTTAAGTGTACTGAAGCAACACCAGAGACAGGGAAACGGGGGTGGTGGGGGATCACTGACACTACAAAGGGACAGACCTCACCAAAGACTGGAGAAGTGTTAGGATTACATTCCTGCACAAAGAGCAAAGCATTTATTATCAGCGGACAGCTT
This sequence comes from Acanthochaenus luetkenii, assembly GCA_900312575.1. Lineage (NCBI taxonomy): Eukaryota > Metazoa > Chordata > Actinopteri > Beryciformes > Stephanoberycidae > Acanthochaenus > Acanthochaenus luetkenii. Next base: position 17,829 of record OMOT01091016.1, on the reverse strand, counting down.
CTCAAGATAAGATAGTGTCAAATGTTGGTACACATTGAATCCCCCAGTCCATCATTTATGTTCACTGAATCAGTGAACATTTAATAATACTGCAATGAGAGCTGGGAAAACTGTTTTCCTGAAGCAAGTGCACAAATAGAGTAACAGTAAGATTTAAGGGGGAAAACTGAAGTTATCAAACCATCTTACCTTCATCAGTGCTGGCAGGCCGGGACTGGGTCGGCAAAATCTGGGCGAGCAAAGCCAGAAACAGAAGTATACTTGGCCTCACCAGCATCCTGCTGATGGAGCTACAACTGTTGGTTTTTCTGCGAGTGGCACTCCATTCAGACTTTTGGGGCATCAGCACCGGGTCATTCACGGTGCTACACTGAAAAGAATAAAACAAACAATTGCATGACCACGTAGGCAAACCATGTGACTTTAAAAACCTCTTATCAGTAAAATTGTAGCATTCAAACAATGTGTCAAAATCAATTCAGGATACGTGTGCGAGAGAGAAAGGCCTACGCTTGATGAAAATAAAGTTATGATGTGCAATTAGGGAATTAGGCCAAGCCTAATGTTCAAACAACTGCACACAATTGATCTATGTTCCTTTAAAACTAAAAGAACCAAGTGACTCAACTCTGCAATAATGTGCATTTGGTAAAAGGTAAAAAATAGTAATCTATCATTGTTTTGTTGGCAAAGCAGCTCTTCGATCATATAAGAAAATGTATAAAAAAAACATTTTGTTATGTTCACAAGGTTCAAGGTAAGTACTGGACCATTTAGGCCGACTCGTACAAAAACACTGATAAGAAAATGCAGACCACAGGCTTGCTTTTGATAGCACAAGCAAACAAGTTGTGAATTTGTCTTACAGTTCTTGGGAATGAAATGTTTCGTTTTCAAAACCTCAGTAAGGAATGAACTCATGAAGACTGTCGAGACGCATAGAAAATACTGAATCAAAAGGTTTTCGTGTTGCCGCTCAGACCAACGTCAGTGTGTTGCTCTACGGCTGTTGCCGTTGATAACACACAGTGGTTGAGGACATGCACTCAAAATTGGCATAGTGCAGTGGGTGACCCTCAGATGCACATCTGCTCGCATCGTCACCTCTGCAGCATCTGGCCATAGAGATTAACACTTGCCCCTAACCCCCATAATCCCCCCTTGAGGAATTTGGTAAAGACCAAAAAACAAAGGCCTGTTATGTGACACCCCTGTAGAGACCGCCAGGCCATCATTTCCACACTCAGAGATCTATCACCTAACAGTTGGTTTTGGTCCCAACCCCAACATGACCCCCCCACCCCCCAGCCACCATTTGCTCCCATGCCTGTCAAGTTGTGTGAAACAAATGCTTGTTGCAGGGTTCCTATACAGACAAGTCAAGCTTGAAAATAGTACATAGGCCTCATCGATGTAGACCCTAAAGATCAATGGAGTTACAAATCAATCCAAAATATCAAAGTTCATTCTGTTAACATGAATTGTCACAACCGGGTCAAAGAAACCCCAACTTGGTTACGCATTCACGCAAAGTCGTTTCCAGATGCCGCTTTGGTTTTCTTTGAGAGGCAATTACTTGTGAGTGTCCATCACTGAAACACTCATTGTGCTCTCCTCAAAACCAATTCAATTTCACTTTCCAAGAATGGTCTAGTGTTCCGGCAGCTGAGCTGTATCAGGGGGGTCCAGGGGGGATAAAGAAGCTTGGTCATCCCAGCTCTATGAGCAGTGAGTCAGTCTTTGGGAAGGCTCCAAGAACCTACTTGTGCTGCCAGACAGAAGTCCAAAGAGCATGCAGCCGATTACGTTCCCTGGGCTCTCATCACTACATGACCACTAAGACGACAGTCCATAATTGAGGGAGGTGGAAACGGTGTCTTCAAAGTGTGACACACAGAATGCTTTGCATACTGAGCTCCCATGGCAGCCTACAGAATGTCTTACTATTCACATACTGTGCACCCTCATCTTTCGCTCGTGGGCAGTTCTGAATACCGGGCGAATACCATAGTCATGAGAACCATAGCACGACTGTGTAGCGCTCTACTTAATCGTATTCAAAAATACTAATAATGATGTTGGCCTATTTGCAACAATGAAAACTCGCTTAAATGCAAACTCCTCTTTCAGAAATAGTTGTAGCTGGAAGCGTCAACAGGTCAGATAATTGAAACACTGTAGATTAGCAAAAACATCTAAATATCATTAATTACAAAACAATGGCTTGGCACAGTGCAATGCTGCCCGTTATGCAACCCATGTGGAGCTCTTATTTCCACGTCTGTCCAATTCTACATCTTTGCCAATCCTTCCCTCACAAAAGCTACAGCCTGTTATATAGTGGTTAGTATTTCCCTCCTACATGCGGTCTTTACACGGCACAACCGGCGCGGAATAAACTCGCCACCTCCTGGAGAACTTTGTGATTGGCATACACAGTTCGACAACAGCGCGTCCTAACATTGTGTGCGCTTGTGCCGTTAATGTTATGGCATTGTTCACCCATACAGTCGATACAGAACTTTACCAGAATTGTTACAACGTTTTGAGCGGTGAAATTGCCAGAACTGATATGCCTGCATTTCGACACTGGCTCCATTCACACATGACCCATGTGCCGTTACATTTAGTGGTCAGTTTGGATTTCTGAGGTACCACTGTGTTGTAGTCACGTCTTACTTGAGACTCACTTTTAACTTTACTCATTACGTTTAATACATTTGCCTACATACTTTAATACAACAAAATTAGAGTGATTTTTTCAAAACAATTGGGATTTTAAGGCCCAATCAGAAATGTGAGTACGGTATCTCCCCACTAGAAGCTGTTGAAATGGTAATTGAAGACATTTTTTACATTGATCAAATGAGGGACTGTATGTGGCAGGTAAATATGAATTTTAAATGTGTTTTGAGGCTGTGATTCGCTTACAGTTGTATAGCTTGGTGAAAAACTGACTTCTTGAATCTTGAATTTGACAAGACATTTTTTCAGCAAGTGTTACCTTTGTTTTCTCTCTTTTTTTTTATACCAGCCAATCTGACCAAGAACACATTCTGTTATACAGCAACGGCCCAGGGGAGCAGATGTGGGAGGATTACACCCGGATACATCTCACACCTGGGAGCTGCCCAATACTACAGTCCTGTACTGTTGCCCACTGGGCAGCTCTACTCGAGCAGCTGGCAGTTCAGTACCATGCTCAAGGGAATGATGACAGTTGTCTAATGTGCACAAAAATGCTTCTTATTCACTTACCCAGCATCCAAGAATCCATATGTAGGACTATGGGGCAAGGCTAAACCACATAGCAGTGGGAAATTCATACAAATCTAAATAGCTAGACCAAGGCCTATTCACATATCACTTTGGTGTTACATTTTCCGTCTTGGTGCACACACGTATGTAAGACAATGTACATTACCCACTTTCTGAAATTGTACTTGCATTATGTGAACTTGGTTCAAATTTATACTTTTAACATACAAACACTGTGTGAGGTAGATGCAGGAAATATGATTTTATTGCGTCTTTGCTCATACTTTTCAATAAGTGATTTTTCTTTTAAAACAAAATGTTGAGAAAGGGCCAAACATGCTGGGTATCTGAACAAATAATGGAGATTGACTTCAGAAACATTAACATTCTAGCAACGTGAAAAATTACGTTAAAGCATCATTAAAGTTTGGTAGAGGTTTGGGTTGTGTAGATGCATAATGGAACTCCAAATATTGGCAAGATATCTTCAATAGTTACGTTAATTAAAACTTGATAATCCAAAATAGGGTTTATTTCTCTCCCCATAGACTTACATTGAATGGTGAAACAAGTCTCAACGTCACACTTTTAGCACACAAATGAATCCGAACAAAGCAAATTCTGAAAATGTTTTAAAATAACAAAACCCGACTGTGCGTTTTATGGAAATAAAACGTGTTGATTTTACTATTTCAATTAGGAAGAAGATCCGAGACTGAATCACCGTGTATGTTATTGCGCATGTAAGAAACGACCTGATTGGTCCAAATGTCCACACCCACTCCTGAACCAGTTTAGTGCTTAATCAAATCCTTGTTGTTTTTCTAAGTTCTTAAGGGATGACAACATTTCACTAAAAATCTGCCAAATCAGTGGGCTAAGACTAACAGATTACAACGTGCAAGACACATTTTGCTGCTCTCATTATACAAAGACAAAGGCTACAGGCCTAAGCCACAGTGTGGCCTGCACCATAAATACTGTTCACTGCCATCCATGCATAAAATTCCTCAGCTCTCGGATTCTGTAGCCCATCCCCAGTCAACTCTGCACTCCCAGCGACAGGGCCAGTCTGCTGGTGCAAAGTTTTTCCTCCACGGGGACTATTCCCCTAAAGCTAGAGTTTTTCTTAGCAGTCTCACGGCTTAAAGTATTGGTTTTCCACCAGCGTGCCGTGGACGGAACCTCATATGCGTGTTTGACACAAATGTAAAGAAAATCACCGTTAGGCAAGGCCACATTACGTATGCCATTTGGTTGACACTTACATTCAAAGTGCCTTTCAATGCCTTGAGTACACATGGTTTCCCATGGGAGGTTCAACTGGGAAAGAAAACTCTATAACCCTTGCAGTGTTAGTGCCATGCTCAGTATACTCAATGAGCACATGTTAAAATTAGACATTACATTTGAATGAAATCAGCCTTACACCTTAAACCAAAAAAAGGTTGAAAACTGGTTAAAAGCCTTCCCTTAATATGATTGGCAGGTTACAACAGCCTGATCCTATAAGATGGGTTACTAAAATGTAGCCTAACAAGTCATAATATCCACACACACACACAGATAGCTTGCAAGTCAATATTCAATGTTGACACCACACCACATTTCTCTATGGCTTTACTGAGAGTAGGTATGATTATACAGCTGAATAATTCTGTGCCAGTCGAGCAGCCCAGTAAATTAAAGGGCTCCTGTTCCTCACTTCCCAGTC
>OMOT01091016.1:2218-12810 GCA_900312575.1 Acanthochaenus luetkenii | reverse complement strand
GCTTTCCTCCATCATCCATCTTCTCCCTCTCATTTTAAAACATGCCGTTTAGAGCTCCACATATCTGAATACACCTCTTCCAAACCCCCAGACCTCATGACAGACGTAGACCTTTGCGTCGTGACGTCTGTCCTTCGAGCATTGAAACAGCGCTGACTTTCTGCATTAGTAATTATTCCTATGCCCTGGTTTGTGTTAAAGAACATATGTTTTGCTCGTGGACGTACCGTGTTAATACCAGTATCTACAAGCAGAACAGCTGAGTTTTGTCTGACCCTCTAGTAGAGTCTGCATACAGCCAAGACTCATTTGGCAAAGCTGTATGAGGATGGACATGGTGACAGTGGCCAGGATTCATTGTTCTAGAGACACAACACAATAAAGTGTGCATCTGAACAGAACATCCGCATTCTGGATTTTACCTTTGATACTATCAATCAAATTTTATTTATATAGCCCTTTTATAAAAGCATGTCTCAAAGGGCTTTACATTGCATGCATCATATACACAGTACATCACATCATATACTGCACATGGAGATTACACATCTCTGGACTTTATCATGGGACTCAACTATCCCACACAGGACTCAATTTAGTGATACGGTTGTACATTTGTATAATGCTTTTATTTAAGTGCCCACTATTGTTATTGTTACCTGCTATTACCTGTCTTTTTTTTCTTTCTTTTTTCTATTGCCTTCCCCATTTCTGGCATTGTTTTGCCAATTGCTGCTGTAACACATGAATTTCCCCTAGGGGATCAATAAAGTGCATCTAATCTAATACTACACTACACACAAACACATGTATTTACAAGTCTTTGACTGATACTATGTGTAGTATTCATCATAACAACTTCTCCTTAATGAAGAGGCTGCTGCTGTTACTTTGGATATAAAACCACTGACACGAAGTTTGTATTGTTTTTTGTGTGCACTTCCATTCCGTTTTAACAGGAGATGTGGGCAGCACAGGGCCTTGCACTTGGTGTTTGCCCCCTTTCATTCTCACGCATGGAGATGGGGGTGTGAACACACAAACACACAGCTTTCTTAAAGAAGACAAAAAGGTACACGGGACAGTTTTCCATTTTCACAATGTCGAGAGGAAAAAGACGAATAAACAGCTGGTTGGAATTCTGGTCTGAGACGCAATTTAATTGACACCTCTGGAGGCTCGTCAATAAAACACAGACAATTACAATGAGAACCAACCACACACACACACACACACAGTAGAATTAAACCAAATCGAATAATAATAATAATTTGTAAAAGAAGGACTAAATAAATACCAACTCACCTTTCTGGTGGAGGGCTGCGGAACAGCCAGCGTTAACCCACGTTGGCCAGATGGGGAAGATGTAGAGAAACTTCCCCCCAGAACCATAGATATCCAGGCTCGTTCCGAGGAGCTGCTCTACTCCACACTAGAGACGTTCAGCAAGTTTGAGCATGTTTCTGGGTTTTTTTTGGGGGGGGACGACGACGACAAACTTGTACGAGTGTAGCGAACAGCGCCTGTATAAAAAGGAATGTGCGTCTCCCCACTCCGTAAAACCCAGATACTCAACAGAGCGGAAAAATAAATAAAAGACTCTTTCAAAGACGTTCACTTGGATGGAATACAAGTTTTAACGACGGGCGACGTTTCTTCCTTCACGGCCCGCTTCTTTTAACCTCGCCTAGCTTACAAACAACACCGGAGCAACTGAACGAGGGAAAGCCTATGCGGTCGTTTTTCGGTTGTCGCTTTATCCCAAATCGTTTCGCTCACGATGGAAGAAAAAAAAAGGAGGAGAAGAAGAAGAAGAAGTCCATTCACCTCCCGAAACTGTGTCCCAAAGTTGCTCAACTTACCTAGCAAAACATCCGAAAGCCAGTGCCGTGCGTGTTCCTACAACAGACTTGTATTTCAACTAATCCCGAAGACGATTTAGATCATTCCGGGCGGATAACCGCTGTAAAACAACGAGAGTCCCGCTGCTCAAAGCCTCCCCCCCTTAAATCTGAGCGTAGGCGCATCCTCCGGACCAATGTCAAGCCGGACAGAATGCAATGTGACACTTCCGGTCACACCTTTCAAAATGAAACCCGTATTGAATAACAACGTTCTTGCGACGTTTGGCCTATTCTGGCTGATTTGACACCAGGTACAGCAGCTCCCATCCTTGCTACTGCTATGGGTCAATATATATATATTTACTATATTTATTTTTACATAGAGTAGAAGTCTTCAAATTTAAAGAGGACAAGCTAGAGAGCGCTTCCATTGGATTTCTTTGTTTTGTGGTCGTTGCTTTCATTCACTGTTCAAGCCAAAAAGTTAAATAGCCTATTTTGCATGGCTAGTTCAAAAGAGCATGTTGAACCAACTCCGACATGTTACTTGTTTCGGCCATGCTGAGGCCATATAATAACAACTTTTTCATTGTTTTGCTTGAGGAATGCCTTGGAATTCCTTTCAAGTTCATGTATAGTATGTCAGCAAAATAGAAATTGCCTTAACTTGACCCGTCCATTCATCAAGAAATACCATGCCCCATAATACTATAGCATCTTTATAGCATCTATCCTACAGCAATAGTTTCACAACTAAATCCCATTGAATGTTTAGACACACACATGTAGCGCTTTTATTTTGAAGGCAAATCCCCTAAGTTCCGGTATGATTCTGTCTGTCTCTGCCCGTCTTGACGCTGCTGCGGCTGTAAGAAACCTGGCTCCCCCTGCCACCCACAACACCTCTCCAGCAGAGCGTCCTCCACCAACTCTACAGGCCTCCACAAACGGTGACCGCGCTCATTGCATTGTGGGATTGTAGTTCCACACGACACACAGGCCACTGGTTTTCAACCCTGGTCTGCGGGACCCGGATTTCATTCTAGCCATCTAATCGGGGATTATTTCACACCTGGGACGGCAGGTGAATGCATTTAACTGCAATCAAGCTACCTGGCAGGATGGAAAACCTCTGACGTAGGCCGAAAAGAACTACATCCTGTAATACGTTTTATAGGGATACTAAACAAATATCAGTCCAAAGTCCAAAGTGCCACAGGAGGTGAAAGATGCTATAAATTACAATAAAGTCACTATAAAGTCACTACTGAGCACCACAGACACACTGTGGTCTGGTTTCCCAGACAGGGATTAAGCCTAGTTGTAGACTTAAGACAAATTACAATGGAGATATCCGTTGAAAAACATCTGTCATCCGGTAAACCAGCCCTAAAAGTATTTTTTATTGAAAACCGCTAATCATTTTTAGGATCACTTTAGCCCTCTGTAACTTTTGCAGAGAAAGGTCCTGTGCAGACACACCTAGGTGGTCAATAATTCGGCTATTTGTCGCACAAAGAAGTTAAAATATCGAGGCTTGTGGACTTGTAAAAGTACAGCAGGACTGCGGCCTTTAGAAAGTCAAGAGAATTCAAAATTCCAGTCATTTAAAATATGTTTTCTATGAGTCTCTCTCTCTATGTACTTGTGGCTTCTTTCATGTCTTCAAAGACAGTTCATAGCCAGTAAGAGGTTTCTTGCGTAGCGTAAGCAGCGGGGGTGGAAGATTTTATTTATGTTTTAGCCTACTATTTTATGCCTCAAGTAAAAAAGTATAGGTGGCTATCATAAAATACATTAATCCAGCTGTTAAATTGTGTCTGGCGAGGCCCCTCTCTATTTAAAGCTCCGTTTACACCAACAAGAGAGATCCAGCAGATGCAAGAAGACACATGTTCATCAGTTTAAATGGACCCAAGGGATGCTCACTCTTTTACAGCGTATGAATTCAGGAGTTGGTACGCAACGTGTGTACAATAACATCGACATGCATCTGACAGGGGCGTTTGTTTTCTTTCTATAGGCTTACAGATAACAGAAATGAATAGGTAGTTCATCAATTCAAAACGGTACGACAGAAAGTATACATTTTCACCAACTTCCCGTTTCAAGGCACCTATAAATAGCTTTACTGCGTTGGAGTAAAGATCATATATGCATGTGGCAGCATTTCAAAGAGGATCACAATTTCAATCGCATCTGCCACCTCGACACAAACAGGAAAGTTTGTTCTGCCTGATCAAACACATAGTTTATATCTGAAGAGCCCATGTGGTCTTTGATTCCACGTCACCGTTGACAAATGACTGATGACAGAAGCTGCAAAGACACATGAATCCCAGCTTGGTGTGTAGATTAAAGGAGGACTTGAGGGGAAGAGAGGTATTTATATTTCAACATGTCTTTCATTATGATTGAAATGTCATGTATGGATATTCACCCTTATGGCTCAGCGCAAATTCTGCATTTTGAAGATAAAGATTCACAAGTGGCAACAGCCTCAAACAAAGATATTCCTGCTCCTCACTTATAGGCGCTCCATTGTTCTCGAGTGAGAGAGCGGACAAACGTACCCTCACAGCGGTTACTCTGGTTCTAACCTCTTGGCACGTGGAACTGAGCTTCTGCTACATGGATCCAATACCCTCCAACCCCAATATTAGCTCCTGTCAACAAACAAAGGAGGATCTTGGCGGGTCATTACAAGATGTAAAGAAATCAAATCTATGATTTTTGCCTCATGCAGATAAGATGAAGTGCCGTTTGCTGCTGTCTAGCTAGTGTCATACTGCAGTCGGTCTAAAACGCCTCTACAATCCTAATTTTAGAACCCAGAACTGGTGTGGAGTGTAAGGTCTGATCACATCACTGAAGTCATCCCTATCAATTGGCTGCCATGTAATCTACATCACACCAAAATGTAAAAAAAGCCAACCCTGACTCATACCAGGAAGAGCATTAAGATGCAAAGACTGCCATTGAGTCCAGTAGAGCCTTGGGTCTCGATGAGTGTAGATGCTTACAGCACTTACACTGAATGCAGTGATATAATGAATTTTACCGAACGCCAGCCTTCTGAGAATTTCGTTTAGCTTTATGGGGCACGAGCACTCACACATGCAAACTTGTTCGTATTACCTCGTGTTTATTGCTCAATGTTTAAAAAAGATGCGATCACATGTGAGCACGGGGCTCAAGTTAACTATAATCTACAGTGGCATTCAATAATGATTTTCATGTTGATGCCCAGTGACATTTTTGAGTGGGTGTCACACTTTTCGAGTGGTGGATATCTCATTCTGGAATTAAAATCGTTATATAAAATAGCTGAGACCGTTTTGTTGAACGCACTTTGAACTGAAATAAACTTGAAAGAGAGAGCTGTAACTACGAAGCAGAAGAAGTGTGAAACTGAGAACCGCGTACATACCGGGGAAAAACCAAGGCATTTTTATTAGGGCAACTAATAGTGAGAGTTAAATGTGCATGTGCTGAAATCGACCACATCTTACCATTTCATAGCATCGAAACTTGGCTCAGCACATATAGTAGATCTTTGATGCATGTTTCAAACCAGATATTTCACAGACACGTCTCTGTGTCATCAGCTCCTTTGGTCTGACTGATAAAGCGGTCCCTTGAGCTAAGCATCGGGTCGTTAATGAATGAAAATGAATAAGTTATACACATGGACATGAAAGCCATGATAAAATTCACAACACATGGCGATGGTTACGTCCGTGTCTTCTTTTGGTCGCTCGCTTATTCTTGCCGGCTGATGAGAGGAGGCAATTGATGGATCTGGTACAAGGGGGAAAGTGTGTGATTGAAAAATGCAGGAAAATCCCATCCCAGTCTGAACGCTGACAGCTTAGGCTGGTAACGTTTGTGCAAAATAGATTGATGGGACAAAATAAATTGTATAGCAATAAAATATGGTCTTTGACTGTTTATAGAAACACACAAGGGACACATTGTATATGTTTCTATATGGGCAAGCTAGCATGTGGGAAAATAAAACTTTTATCTAGGACTTATTTCAAAAAGCGTGCATCATCAATCACTAACCTGTCTCTGTGGTGTTTACATGCCATAGTAGCTCAAGAAACATAAGGGGATTCACCTTGAAGGTTACGCTAAAACGATAACATATATTTATTCATAATTATACAGAGTGATACTTCTAAAACTTGTAATGAATTTGGCTTAAACATTTTCACAGTTTGTTCACGACAGATGAATGAGTTCAGTCATGTACATTATTTGAGATAGGCCCGGCACTGTGTCGGCCTCAGAGTCAGTTGAACCTTCACAGTAGACAAAAGCTTAGCCTAGACACACAGTCTGTTTTAAGATGAGGTGGGGCATTTCTGATCACCCCTCTCTTCCTTTCAGTGTAAGGAAATGCGCCGGACACTGTTAAAGCCAGGAATACCTTATGCAAAAAGCAAACCCACTCATCAGCATGGGAACAAACAGCGGGTCATGCAATGCCCAGAATGAACAATATCTGCCCCAGGATGCTTTGCATGATGATTTCCCTAGCAGCTTCTTCACAGCCCAAAGTGATGGTTTATTGTCCTTCCTTTTCTTGTTTGCATTCCATCGTTACTGGGCAAGTGCAAATATCTGTCTTTATGCACACAGAAAAACCTCAGACGGTCCTTCCACTACATTTCCTGAACCCAGCCATCATCCATCCATCAGCAGTGTGCCCCCGTCCTGCACAGGGCCCCCCCCTCCCAAGCTCCGCTCACTACCCCCCATCCTGGTCTTTAACATAACGCTGTTGTGGCTTTCCGGGCCTTTATGCTGGCTGTTGTCTGAGGCAGATTGAAGACCCTTTGTGTGCGTCAGCCCCTGTCCTGAGTGGCCGGGAGGAACCTGCTGGGCTGCGAGCGGAGAGACAGGAATGCGCATATGAATGGCCTAGTTGTGTGCTGGGCACCTGCTGACAGAGGGACGGTATGCCTCCATGAGTCTTAGTTCATCAGCGTAATCGTCTTGTTCAATTACACGTGTGACGCGTGTTGCGTTCCCTGGTCCATTTACACCCCAAAACAGCGTGTTTGTCTCTGCTGTTGAGTGTTTTGCTGTTTGCTGCTGTGGAACAGTGCGGCGAATGTGGCGGCTCAGATGACACAGCAGCCCCATTGTTTTAGCTGTGAATGATTAGCACTGGATGCAGCTATTTTGTTTTGTTGTATTCCAACAGAGAGAGAGATCTGCATGACAAATCTCCCAGCATGGGGAATCTGATGTATAAAATACAAATAAAAAATTAGAAGAGATGGCTTTCTACCCAGCATCTTGTCTTTACATGCTATTCACCTATTGTGCTTCATTTCTAACAATGTGCATGAATGAAAGCTGATATTCCAAAGATGTCAGATTTGTGTCAGATTTAACTCCTATCCAGTGTTTCTTTCTGACCCCCTGAAGGAAAACTTCAACCCTAAAATGTCATTCAAAATTATGGTGAATGTGTTCCAAGAGTGTATTTTACTAGTGTTTTATTTTTTTAATGTAACTTCACATGATATTAATAATTTTGGTACATTTTCCAGAACAGTCACCTCAACATGCCTCGATAAACACTAAAGGTCGGACATGAGCTGTTCCTGGAGTGTGTTCAGCACCAGCATCCAGCCTTCTTTCTCACTCTATGATGACAAAGAATAGGGAAATAAAGTCACTTTAGTTGACATATATGCTTGAATCAGGATTTTCAATCTAATGAAAGCACAATGAAGTTGAGCGACCCCAAGAATATCGATAAGAATATATGAGTCAGCCACCAATACTAAGCCAGTATAGGTGGCTGACTCATGTCAAGTGAAATGGTCCTTTCAGGATGGGTTCCGGTATCTTATTTAGTTTGTTATGTGAGCTTAGGGAATATTCAAACCCTCCACCCTCATGCAAAACCCACCTTACTGTCAACTTTACCAACGAAGCCTCGTGCAATACGGGGGCCTAAAGGAATATTGTCTAAGACTTAGTGTGTGAGCAGCAGCCTTTGAATAGACCCTCAGACGTATCCTCAAGCCAGTGTCAGAAACGACACATAGTCAAACAACACAGCATGTAAAACAACATGCAAAATAAAACATGTATACAAAAGCTCAAGAGAATGGGTGAAGGATAGTGAAGGAGCACTTATTGCTTGTGTAAGAAGCGACCCGATTGGTCCAAATGTCCACACCCACTACTGAACCAATAACAAACACAGTGATTTGATCTCGGAAGCTACCTACCGGATCTTCTTCCTTATTAAAATGGTAAAATCAACACAAAGTTTACATTTTTCTTTCCAAAAAAAGGCTGAGTTGGGTTTTGTTATTTTATACATTTGGCAGAATCCGTTTTGTTCGGGTTTGTTTGTGTGTTAAAAGTGTGACTTTGTTCTCTGTGCAATGTTAGTCTATATATTTTGGATTATCACGTTTTAATATCTCGCCAATATTTGGAGTTACACCATGGCAACAAGGTAACTACACAACCCGAACCTCTACCAAACCTTAATGATGCTTTAAGTATTACAGATTTAGCAGGTGATACATGTTAAGCTGAGTTATTACCATGCTCTTGTTTGATGGGACCTTAGATATATGATCCCAACAGATTCATTAATTGCCCTCTGACTTAATATGGTAGAGGTTATGGGTTGTTTGTGTGGCCATGCTTTTGAGAAGATTACATTTCCATAATCAATAAAAAGAAACGTATGCATCCACCCCAGAGTTGACAAATACAACTTAAAAGACATCCGGGAAAATACATGTTCATCGTCAAATAATGGTGTTTATATCCTCTGCTTTTGACACTGAAATAAAAACGAACATCTTTGCTGAGCACTATATACAATTTGTTGGAGAAAACTGTGCAAACGGCCAATGCAGCTAAGGTTTGAACGTTGTCCAGATATTAGTGACTTCCGTTTCATTCCAGGCATGTAGGGACAGGCTGCAGGAACCCGTTACAGCCGACGAATCCCACTGACGTGTCCTTCATGCAAGACTGAGGGGACTGGAGGATCTTAATACGGGTAAACGGAAGTGTCTGTTTTGTATCATCAAAATGGTGAGCAAATCAATCAGTATGTTGATCAAGGCTTCACAGAGCGTTGGCAGTCACAGTGCTGATTGCGTGGGAGCGACGCGCTGCGGCCCCCGGACCCGTGGCTCTCATCACCCTGTGACCTGGGAAAGATCTGCAACATCACTTCAATCATCAGGCAACATGCTGCTTTGAAGTGGGAGTGGGCCTAAATTGGATTATGTAGGATCTCAGAGGAGCAGCACCCGTAGATTGGATTATGGCAAGGCCCCCCACCCCCACCCTCCGACACACACACACACACACACACACTCCTACCTTCACAACACAGATGAGACAATATGGGGCGGTCCTCCGTGCCAGTGTCTGGAACTCCACTCCTTAATGTGTGCCCATCTGCCAGCCATTTACCTGATTACTTCGGGGTAGCACACAGGTCGGGCTCTGCCAGTGCAGCTGGGAGACCAGGGAATGGTCTCTAGTCTCGTACAGGTGGACACAGCAAAGAGGACGAGGACCAGACCCATTTATCCATGCAAACAAACCTTCAGGTATTACTTGTCAACAATTGCAACCAAAACAGAGAAAGTGGACATATGGCACAATAAAACCGAATTGCCTTTAAGATACACTATAGAATATTACTTGTAATACTTTTTTCTGTTACGAAATATACTGAGAAAAAGCTACTTTTGTGTGATTTATTAGAATTTGTCCGCTTGAGAATAGGACAAAATGTTCCCATGACACGCTGCGCAGTCTTCCTTCAAAATCGGGCAACAGCAACAGACCCCTGTTTAAAATAGAGTCCTAGCACCGACTTCAAATCCTCCACACTAGCGCAGCACACAGACCAGCTTCTATTTTTGAGGGGGGAATAACATCCAGTCCTGGTTTAACTTGGGCTCATTATGGTGGAAGTGGGTTCCAGGGCCAGGAAGTTTCACTGCTTTCCAAATAAATCTCACTAAACAAGAGCTGTAATCCAAATTCCTCATCTTGTGGATTCCTCCCCGTACGTCCTCACATTACTTGAAAGCATGAAAATCACAGGCCATCTTCCGAGAAATACAGCAATGAAACATCCTGGAGAGATCTCTCTCTCCCAGTGGCGCCGCTATCCACGACACACTGCTTAAGTGTCATAGTCGTTTTGAAAGAAAACAAAGAGGGTGAAAGATCTTTTGGGGGGAGGGGGAGGGGGGGCTAACAAAGCTGCTCCTTTTCACCCAACACAAGACAGTTTCTGATTGATTTCCCACATAAAGCGGCAAGTAGTTCTCAAATTCAAACCAGCTCGTGCAACAACAACCCCCCCAAAAAAAGTATCCAAAAAAAGAACGAGGCCCTTTAACATTCCTCCAGTTGTGCCCAGTGACACATAGGGTTTTCATTAGCTTGCTCGCTGCTAGCACATCTAAGACATCGACTTGGATTATGTTACATAGAACCTGGCAGAGGAACAGTCAGCGGGTGCCGTGATTGGGTGCGAGAGCCCGTGCGCCAGACAAAATCAGTCGGCTAATCGACGTGCCATTTCAAACACAAAACGGGGGAAAGCTACTAACCGGTGACCAATGAAAAAGGGCAGCGCAATTAACATGGCTGACGTGGGGCCTTTGAGTCAGGGGGGATTTTTAGTAACGGCTCCTTGGCTGCATGGAAGTAGGCGCTTGTCACTGAGTGTAA
>OMOT01091012.1:7007-24180 GCA_900312575.1 Acanthochaenus luetkenii | reverse complement strand
AAGGTCCTGGGTTCAAATCTCGCTTGGCCCTTTCTGTGTGGAGTTTGCATGTTCTCCCCGTGTTCGCGTGGGTTTCCTCCGGGTGCTCCGGTTTCCTCCCACAGTCCAAAGACATGCAGGTCAGGTGAATTGGAGACTCTAAATTGTCCGTAGGTGTGAACGTGATTATGACTGTTTGTCTGTCTATGGGACGGCAGTAGCTCAGGAGGTAGAGTTCCCACCCAGCAACCGCAGGGTTGAAGGTTCGAGTTCAGCTCCTCCCGGGGAAAACAACAAACTGTCGTAGGGTCCTTGAGCAAGACACCTAACCCCAAATTGCTCCCGTTGAGCAGGTTGGCGCCTTGCATGGTTGCCTCTGCAAACGGTATGATGATGTGTGGGTCGCTTTGGATAAAAGCATCTGCTAAATGCCGTAATGTAATGTAATGTAATGAAAGCACACTGGGACAAGAAAGCTGCTTTAAGAGCATTTGATCATAACCAATGATATATAACTGATGTGCAGTCATTACTTTTATTCAATTAAATACAACATATGGAGATGGGTCTATATAGCTTTGTGATAGTTAGGGAGTTGGGATCTTAATATATTTAACAGAGAGCGATTACCCAGCAAGTACTTGGTGGACGATGAGGTGCAGGAGGCCAAGTCAACATACAACCCAAACCAGCACAACATTTTCACAATATAATCCTATGGCACGGTAAAAAATTAATATCAAAAACACATTTGGAAACAGTTTTGAACTGATATCAGAAAAATATTTCTTCAGGTTTTCAGCGTCGGTACCATCCAATCAACATCTAGTCAATGTCCAGATGTTTGCTGGGTTGGATCGCAAAGCTGCTGTTATGCTTGGACAACATGCTAAACATTGTTTCAGAAATGTTTGTATTGCGTTTAATTACTAATACAAGGAAATAATACATATAAGTATTAGTAGTATATAATAATACAGTACTGAAACAATCAATGTGACTTGCAATGTTTTTATTTCTTCTAAAACAAAGAAATGTAAAGACCACCGTATTTCTCTGACTGATGATCCACAGATCCTCTCCCATATAAACCAGGAATAATATGTAGTCATGTAAAGGGTCAAGGATTACAGGAACACACACACAAGGATAGAAACGGCAAACGAACTGCCAGAGTTAAGGGCAACTCGCTTATGGGATAAGTGGGAGTGTACAGAATCCACCCGCCCCACAACCACCAATTTTTGATCTGTAATGCATCGCCTGCTAAAAGCTGTAATAAATCAAAAATCAACCTGCATTTAAAGAACATTTGTGGACATTCACCCTTCACCCATAGAGGTTATCCTAGAGCAAAAGTATACTTGCTCTTAAAACCTTTTCTCGCTTATAGAACAGCTGTCATGAGCCGGTGTGGCACATGATCGTATCCAGCTTGTGGGCTACCGGCTGGGTGCTGCCTGAGCTGAGACGGGGAAGGTGCTGGGAGGAAGACAGTGAGCAGCTGAACGAATCTTCTCACCATCAGCTTAATTTTCATTAAAATCCTGTCGGGGTAATACCTTACAGACCTAGAATCTAACACTTTAATCAGAGAGCTGATCATAAGCCTTGTACGACAAGGCGAGGGTTCGACTTCTGACTAAGAGATAAGAGACTTCTGGATAAGAGAGGTACTTCACCCTCAACAGTTCAGTAGTAGACTGTGGTTGTACTGGTCAGCTCCCAGTGGACACCTATCGACATGCGGTCCTTCTTAACGAGGGTCATAGTTGTGCTTTGCGGCGAGCGTACTCCTCCGCCCACCTCAGCGCCTCGGTGATGTCACTGCTACTTCCTGTTCCCTTGGCGACCAACGCAGAGCCCCCGGCGCTCCCCCCCAGGTGACGACAAACCGCCACGGCCCAATCGTTGGCTGAGAGGGACACCGAGCCCTGAGGACAGAGGGGAGGAAGAGCCACACACACACACACACACACACACACACCTTATATGCCTTGCAATGATTTGCAGTGAAATGAAAGGACTAACCTGAACCCCCTCAAGGACCCCTGGAGGTCCCCGGCCCCCAGTTTGACAACCACCGATCTAAGTGTAAGACTAGCTGGTTTACCTTGGGGACTTGGCAGGCACACAGAACCTTCCCAGAATCCTTTTGGTGAGAGAGCAACATCACCAGACTGTCTGGAGCTGCGGCGCTGACCTGGTTGACCGTCTTCATCACAATCTACCAGGAAACAACACAACATGTGACAGAGGTTTGGAACCCTCAACCCTGCCAGTGCTACTGCCTTGCTATACACATTAAGCTACAGAGAACAGAGACATTCTTAGGTCAAATCCATGTTTCAGTAAAAAGTCATAAAAACAAGTCTTGTTTTCTCATTGATGCCCGAGTGTTTTTCAATGGGGTTTCAACAGGTTTCATGAAACTCACTTGACACATAAATAATAATGGAAACCGTGTTGTTTACAAACACACAGGAAGTGATGTGATTACAGTATCCTGTGCTATTCAAGGTGGGAGGTTAGAGAACATGTTTACTGTTTAAAAACTGTACAAGGCAACTTCACATGTTAGTGGCAGCAAGAACAGTTTGAATTCTGAGGACTTCATTACCCAGAAGTATGGTGTGTTCTTAGTGTGTGGGGTTGAGGACTGGAGGACAGCGACAGTTTAGGATTTGATTCTTCAGTTTGGATCAGTCTTGTGTGGAGAAGATTTCCCACCAGTGACCAAACTGACACCAGAATTGAACTTGGACAAACAGGGAGAATCTTCTCGCTCTTCTCTGTTGCACTTTGCCTCGTACAGCTTTAATCACAAATTTAAAAAGTGTAATCACTGAAATGTAAGTAAGTTACTCTGCGTTCACACTGTGAGCAGCACCATCACCAAGTCAGCGTCAGTCCATTCATCTACAGAGCTGAGCGACCAGGGAAACTGGGCCGATGTGCAGACGCTCAATAAGCTTGTTGTCAAGACTGAACCTTTCACTGTCATTCCGTCAACAGCCAATCAGATTCCTGCGCTTTTTTATTTCCCTGCTGATGTGATTTAGTTTCATAACCAATAGTTCAAAATAGATAAGTTGAAGCCATTCAAATCTTCCCAGTTCTCTACAACTTTTATTAGAAAGACGGGAATAAATGTCAACTCGTTAAAGTGGAACAAAACAGCAGAACTTTGGCTGAAGTACCTCTACTCTGGAAATGCAAAAAATGCCTCCAGAGGGGTAAGACACGGCCAGTCACTCCTCAGGTATGTTGCTCTCAGTGTGAACGCAGGGTCAGTGTTAATAATAAGGTCCATCATACTGAGAGGGAATCGGTGTCCACACTGTCCACCACCAGCATCTTCTGCCTGTTCTTCTCCAGCAGAGACTGGGCTCTCACTGCAGCCTGGACACACAGCACGGCGGTTAACCAGCAACCGGTTCAACCAGCAACATACAAAACATGTAAAACATGTAAATAATTGTTCTGGTGCGACAGTTTTTTTCTTCTTCACTTGAACGTCCCTTTCTCTGTACATTCGTTGTATGCCTTGTGACGGGGACCATTCAAACCAATCAAACGTCAGTTTGAGATTCTTACCTTTAATGCTGATTCTAGATTGGTTGAGATTAGCCTTCAATCACTCCCTTTCGCGGCTAGCTAACGTTAGCGAAAGCTAAAAAGAGTAAGCAAACTATTACGGTATATTTTAGTAACATTACTGATGTAGTCGATGTGACTCCTGAAACAGTTGGTGATGTCGATGTGGCTTCACCAGCAGCAAAGAAGGTGAAGAAGGTGAACAGTTTTCAGAGAGCGGCTGAAGGACTTTGAATGTCTTCGGTATGAGAGTGGCGCAATTAACTGTGCACATTGTGACGCCTGTGGGACGGAGATCACAGGTAACTGCGTTTACAACGGAGTCGCCACAGTTTAACCGTGAGAGCTGAACTAAGCACGGAGACGAAACACAAGACATCGCGTGACAAGGTGACGAAGAGTTCAGGCTCGATTGGTCAGGCAGTTATTCAACACAGATACCATGCGCGAGCGAAACGCTGCTCCAGTTTCGTCAGCTCGGTACATGTCGGTCATCAGTGATTCAGTTCACTTGTAATACCACAATTATTCAGCGTTTCTTACTGTACATGTATGTTGGTTTTCTATTTTAATTGTAATGCTGATTATTTTATTAATATAGTATTATATTGTAACCCATGTAAAACAGATTTGTAAGTCAATAGCATGTTATGGAGCTGTGGATGTCCACTTCTTGTTGGACCGTTTTCAGGCTGTACTGGAAAGGTACAACATGGAAATAATGAAATATAATATAAAATATCTTCTTCTGAATGTTTCTGTGTTAAAAGTCCATATAAAAACCAACCAGTTACAGTTGGATTGTATTTCATTAAGAAATGGCTGAAAACTTCTACCCTGATAATGATATTTACATTATTTTAGCTTCAGAACATCCTTCATCTAGTAAGGATCATGTTGGTCCTGCCTGTATGCTCCTTACATTTTGCTGGTGCTCCTAACTTTTGAAGTTGGAAGCACCAGTTCTACAAAGTGAAAAAGTTAATTTCGAGCCTTGTATACTGGTGTCTGATTGGTCTATGGGCTCTGAGGTAGCCATTTTAGATACTATTGAACATATTTATTGCATTGGTTTTAATATGAAAGCTTTGTGAAATTGTTCCCCAAGATAAACAATTGTTCCTCCTTTATTGTTGGATTACCAGGTTACAATCTTTGCTTGCAGACCTCTC
Organism: Acanthochaenus luetkenii; assembly: GCA_900312575.1. Classification (NCBI taxonomy): domain Eukaryota; kingdom Metazoa; phylum Chordata; class Actinopteri; order Beryciformes; family Stephanoberycidae; genus Acanthochaenus; species Acanthochaenus luetkenii. Next base: position 19,432 of record OMOT01091012.1, on the reverse strand, counting down.
TTACAAGAGGCACCACAGTATCATTGATATTTCTCCATCTAAAATTCCTGAAGATTTTTAGCATTTAGCTGACACTCTTATGCCTTAAGTGAAGAGGCAGGGGCTCAGCTTCTTGCTCAAGGACGCTTCAGCAAGACATTGATGGTTATTGGTGACAGAGGATAGAAATCTGTGACCTTCCAGTTAAAGGACAGTCTCCCTAACCACTAGGCCACCCTGCTGCCCAAGTCACTGTTGTGTCTGATCGTTCATTGTGTCCTTTGCGTGTTGTGAGGTGTATCATTGAACTGGCCTGAAACAAATAGGCTCCAAGGGGACAAATACATTTCTTGTATTCTCCCCTAAATAAAGGAGAGCACTTAACATGTGTGGTGGTAGCTCAGTGTGACACCACTCTGGTAGAAATATAATGTCCATTCTGTATAACTTCTAAAGGTTATGTTTAACACGCATATCTATAAACTAGGGCTGCAACTAACAATTATTTGTTATTGATTAGTCTGTTGACAATTTCTTCGATTAATCTAACGACTATATTCTTAGTTACATTAGTCATAACTAAATAAAAATGAATCAAGCAGCTCTAATTGTTGCAACTCTACTATAAACACACATACGGTCATTTATGTATGCATGTTATCCATGTGCACACATCTCCCTTTCATTCACTCACTCAGTCTCTTAGTCACTATATATTTGTCACTCACTCACTCTTACTCAGACACACAAGGATAACTGACGTCACTCTAAAAGCAGTACCATTGTAGCGCTGTGGAGAGGTGGCTCCAAAAATAAATACTGATCAACTGAGAAACAGACCCAACAGGGACTCGGCAAAAGAAAGAAAGAAAACAGAGAGGAAATGTCAATGGGAATTGATTTGTTCGGTCGTTTTTTTGTTTTGTTTTTTCCTCAGGAGTGAGAGAGAGAGAGAGGTGAATCTGTAAAGCAGTTGTAAGAAGTGGAACTGGAATTTAAAAAGAAATGGATGTTAAATATGTACTGTAAGTGTCTGGTTTCTTAAACTATGGATTGGGGGCCTATCTTGATTTGACAGTTGGTATAACAGAATACCGCCCATGTCAAACCCTTTGATTAGAAATATATGGGTGATATACACTGTATACAGCGCTGAAACAATTTCCATTTAGGCTGTGTGAATATAATGAATATAAGGTAGGGTGTCTGGTGCAGGGAGCTGGGGGAGTGAACATGTGTTTTATGAGGAAGTCCACTGCAGAGGAAAGCAGAGGAAAGCAGTAGGTGAAAGCACTACTTCTAACAGAGAGAGAGGAAAGTACAGTAAAAAGGAAAATGGAAAATAAGATGCAAAAGATGAGTATAGTACAGAAAGAGAAAGTGAGAGACAGAGATTTGGAGGAATGACAGATGCACTGAACCTGCTTTGCAACAGCATCTGAATATGCCTGGTGACTGTGTGTGTGTGTGTGTGTGTGTTCTATAAACACTGAAAAAATCACAATCACAGCAAAAAATAAAAGAAGAGATGTAGAGGGAGAGACAGAAAGAGAGAGAAGAGAGACAGAGGAAGTACAGGGAGGTAGGGAGAGAATGAGGAAGAGTCTCAAATTACAAACTTCAATCATAGGAAGTTTCTTTCCTCCTCGTTTATCCAGTGTAGCTGAAGTTCTCCTTTTCCACAGCATATTTCAGTGTCCCGGTTCTATCCGTTTTCAAATAAAACTTTGAAATGACAGAGGCAATGGCACACAGTAGCCAAGAGTAAAGTGTATTTGTGCCTGCATTGTGAATGTGTGTGGCTGTCATCCAACATGACTTCCCTACAAAACAAGCACACACAGTGCCATACACAGGGCTCCTGTACACAAATATGGAGGCATCTGCTTCACTCTCTCTCACCCACACAGAAAGTCAAATAAAACACATGTATATGTGAGGGGTGAGCCAGAAAAAAACATATAACGTCTATTCAAAGAATTGCTGAAGTGTCATGTGGTTGACCCCCATATTGAGAACCACTGATCTGACCCTGGGTGTGACCTTGGGCTCGTCCGTGACATCCTACCTAGTTCCTCAGGTTAAACAGACACACTGTAACGGGAGACTGAGGAAGTGAAAAAACCTGTTATACATGACTAGTCACTGGTTTACGCTAATCCGTATCCCGGCCTTACACAGGGAAGCTATTTGCATTCTGATGTAGGAACTAGAGTTCTCACATCCAAACGGTCTGGTCTACATAAAATAAAATGTTTGAGATCCTGCAAAAAACTAAATGCGAATTACTGTAGGTGCGTTTTCATCAGTAGGGTTAAAATGAATAAATATGCTTCCTGAACGTAGAACATAGCTACGCATCAGTAGATTTTGCACCTCAAGATAGCATTTTTTTTTTTGCGATACTGAGACAATTTTATAGAAATTTGCTGTTGCAATTCAGCCCTTCTAATTTGATACATCATAATCTGCATAAAATAGTTGGATGGAAACCCATCTTATGTGATGATGAAGTCACTCTGGCTTTTAAAGGAGCCGCAATGACACAGCCAACAGCATAAGCACTTAGACAGGGAGCTGAAGTTGCATTATACAAACTATTCCTTGTGACAACATACTTTGCACATTGCCCTTCAAGCAACACGTCGAAGTTGGACCTAGCTCTTAACCTGCCATCCATCTGTCTGTCTGTCTCTCCATCTGTTGCTCTCCCTCTCATCTAACTTTATACTGACTTTATACTGATATCAATATTGATTGCACACAAATAACTCTTATGCCATAAAAAACGTTTGTGTGTGTGTGTGGCATGGGAGTCATTTAATTATTGTGGGAATTTTTATTTTATTACAAGCAGATATATTATCTTAATCTTTTCATGCCGTTATTCAGCATTGGTAAATGCTCTTATCTTTTCTTGCGAAATCATGAATATATACAGCCACTGGCCTTGGTCCAATAAAATGACTCGGGTGCAAAGGGAACATTTTTATCCTACATGTAGTACAGATGTCCAAGTGGTGATGTGCGTAGTTGCGTACAGTATATGATAAATATATAATCGCCCCATAATCATCACTTGTGTTACTTTATCGCGGACTCGTGGTTTCCACATGGTGTTGTATCCCTCCTCACCCAATCACTCGTCCTTGATGACGTAACACTCGTTCTGATTAGGGGGCGATTATATATCATTATCACTGTGTTCCATTTTGCTCTTTATGCACCTTATTGTTTGGCGCCTACTAAGCGCTGAATAAATTTCACCCTTTGCATTGAAGTGGCTTCCAACCTTTTCATCTTGTGGAAAGGGAAAATAAAAATCACAATTCTTATTTGTAATCTAATCTATTTCTAAAGGTTGGATATCAAATGTCATTCATCATTCATCGGTTCATCATTCAATATCTATCAAAACTATAAGATCCAAGACCTTAAGTGGCTTACTATCCTTTCAAAAGTACCATAACATTTGTTTTTATTCTGCCCCATCTATCATTTTGAAACGGTGGGCATCACTTTTGTGGATCAATCATTTTAGAGTCAAACTCTTCACTTAGTGGTACAGTTCAGTGCACTATGCTGCGTGTGTTCCTGTGTCAGTGGGGCTACGAATAGGCCTCCCTTTGTATTTGGGGCAGCATTACAACGATTTCAACCTGCTGTCCGAGACCACATGACTGGTTACACTACACACTGTGCCTGACTATGACGTCGCCCTGAAACCTGCACCTCAACATTATCGCACACACACCCACCCACACACACCTTAACATAACATTACTGAAAAACACACCTTACAGCCACGCCTAAATGATATTATTTGCAAATAATTCTTAGAGTTTGCTTTAAGCTACTTGGAGTATCAGACGGGTGGGGTTTGCAACATGAGAGAATGAATGCTAGAATGTTTAGACTACTTGAAAGCCAATTTTGCTTCTGTGATTAACAGTTTATCAAACACTATCTGGGTTGCTGGTTAGAGCGTTGCTGGAAAATAAAAGTCACATGGTTTCTCCGTCATACACAGATACATCTAATCATTACATCACTGATATGAATCACAGACACACAACAGTTAACATGCACACATTAAGCAGCTCGACCTAAATTACCATAACACTGCAACACTATAACTCACATGTTCTCTCTCTCTGTCTCACACACACACACACACACAAACATTACAGCATAATTGAAATAGTCTCAGTTTCTCTCTCTCTCTGCATGTTTTCAGCATATGTAATACCGGGCCAGTCATAAAACATGCTGTTAACAGAGATATCTAGGAGTGGGTTGTCTCCGTCAGTGTATGTGTGTGTGTGTGTGTGTGTCCCCGAGTGACCCCTCTGTCCTGGTACAGCAGTGAATTACTGATACAGCTGCCAGCAGTCTTATGATGGAGAGGGACAAACAAAGAGAGTCGGTGTTGGAATACACATCAACACACACACGCGTTCTCTCGTTCACACACAAGCAGCACAGTACACACACCTACATAAGGGTTTGGTTCAGTTCACTTCCATTTCAGTCAATTCAGAAAGAGCTTCTTCAGAGTTCAACAACTGGAAACCTTTTACCGTAACAATATTGTTCCATCCAGTCTAGCCAATATAAAAATGAACGAATGCTATATCATTCATTTACCGGTCATTTACATTTTGATGATATGTAACAGGATAGTAATGGGTATGTAATATGTTTGTGTTATAATGTAAGAGTACATGGCTATATTTCCTATAACCGAAGACTAAGTTTCACCATTAAACAAGGGACAAAGATGATGAGACATTAGATACCTTTGGTAATCGAAGCCTCAACAGACAGACACACGCAAAAGAATAGGTCATGCGCTAGGTGATATTCAGGTGATCTTCACACCAGTAGCAAGGCCAGAAGAGAATAGACATTGTTTGGATTGGCATGGAACAACTAGGTTACTGTATGCTCTCTCTCACACACAAATACACAGTTCACCTGGTCAGACTCCCACTCTAAAAAAGACAGAATCATCATAATCAGAAAACCCCATACAGCTACACCATGCCACGGATCCATGCCCAAAAGCTTACGAATCCACATGAAACATCCATGCATACAGCTAACTGGCTGGCATTGTCTGTTAGCATTACCAAGTTTGTTGGTAGACAAAATTGACATAGCAATCTCATATATAGGCGTATATATTAATTTTGTTGTGAGTTTGTCTCTCGTTTTCTCTCCATCTTTCTCTCTCTATATAACTGTGAAGACAACTATGCCAAATTTGTCAAAATATAGAAATGTGTAGAATTGCTATACCACCGTTTCTTGGAAAATTCAGGAATACTTCTAGGACTACATCACAGACCACACCTAATAAAAAAATGCCCTTGCTAAAGCTAAAGCAGACTAAATCCAGCCCGATTTTACCAATCAAAGATATATATTTTAAGACACTGGTCTGCCTCTGATGGGTATTGAATCACCAACCACGTGAATACAGGGTAGACACAGACCACATCAAGGTAAGTGCCCTGTTGGCTTTGCTGGTGAACACTGTGTAACCTAATGCAGTGGTTCTCAAGCACTGGGTGGGAACCCAAAGTTGGGGCACGTGAAGATGAAAATAGGACCCCGATGTTATAGCGAAAATGGTATCCAAAGCTACTGACTATATTATGGGCTGAATAAAACACAGTAGGGTTAAAAGCATGGAATATTTTGTTAGCCAACTCCACAAACCAGCTTTAGGTTGAAGTAACCTAACCCATTTTATCCAGATTACTAACCTACTATTGTTAACTAACCTATACATAATGCAGTGGTTTTTAACATTTTCTTCTCAGCACTCTACCAGGGTGGGAAATTGGCCTGAGGCCTTCAATGAAAACATGGTATAGCTGAGGTCAGATATATTTTCTTCATCATTCCCATTTCCTTGGTTGTGTGAGTGAGCCTATAGATTTTGGCAGAGCACCTAGTAAGAGGCTCACAGGGTTCACCGTCAGTGAATGGCACATCCCAAAATTCACTAGTCACATCATATTTTTATCAATTAACTATGACTACTTTTTAGAACAGAACAGGGACTCCAGTTGATAGCCGTATGTCTTCCATAGTGCCTAGTAAGGTATACAAAATTACTAGCCACAGCCAAAACGGACAAGCATACGGTTGGTTTTAATTTCCTACCCTGTCCGTGGGTAACAGCAGGCTGCATGATTTTATGCCTTGGATGAACAAGATAGTCCACACACACACACACACACCCCACACAGACACTAGCCCACACACTCACACTTTCATGTATGAGCAAACTCACTCAAGAAATACACACAAACATATCCAAACATGCATGCAACATTTTTGATTTGTCAACTCATGCATACGTAGACGCACACAAGGCTATAGGCAAAGTGATTTCCTAGAAACCTATTGCCAATGTTGTTATGCACGTGTGTGTGTGTGTGTGTGTGCGTGTGTGCAGACGTCACTTAGGCAACAACAAAACAACATAAACCACTGAAGATAAAGATGCATTAAGTTCCTTTTGCTTCACAACACACTGCACACACACACACCATCCGCTTTGTGAGTTGCGAGACACGGAGAGAAAGCAGGAGACAAGACGAGGGACTATAAAAGAGAAAGGGAGGCAGCTCCACTCCCATATGATCAATCAATTTTACAATGACAGTTCTCTACTATTCTTGGAAGCTATGTTTAGCTGCTCTCCTGCCTGGCACACTACCAAAGACTGACTTCATTATATATTACGGTCTCTGGAAAGTCGTATTTCCACTAAAAAAAATATGACGTATTGCTCTATAGCTATGGTACTCTGTCTAGCAGGGTGGGAGCCAGTGCACACATCAACTCAGGGGATGGATATTCAAAGTTAATTATTTGTTTAATTTGGATGATATTCATCCAGAAGGATATTACTGCAAATGTCCTTGTTAGATGATTATGAAAGACTTAAGATACGTTTCAGAAAAAAGTGGATACTATGTGCTAATCTTTATCTGTACAGCTTCAGCAAAAAGGCAATGTACTTTATGTACTACTTGAGTTTGATAAGGAATGTGGTTGCAACGTGACGCATGGATGTGCCTTGTAAGCCTGTGTGGGCTGAGAACCTAGAGTGTATGACACTGAAATCAAATTAGGCTAAATCATACCAAAATGTTTTAACAGTTGATACTATGGGCAGGATTCTACAGTTGCATACATGGGTCTTCATGCTACCTAGAACATTGAAAAGGGAGCACATGTGCAGCATGAGAATCACAGCAGGGACGGGAATGTGCAATTATATTTATAAATAATGCTCTTTAGTTGCTTAGGGGCGAATTCGCCTTTGATATAAATGACACTGTAAAGCTCTGAAAGGTCAAAACTGCACAACAACACAGAGATTACAAATGTCAAATATGTTTCAACACAAATACTAACTAATACACTGTTCCGTGAAATATCTATGGGCAAATCTCATGGTAGTGGAAGGCTGGGAGAGTGTTTTTCTAGTATAAAGTTTGCGTTCAACATAAATAGACCATCAGCTACACAGCCCATTAAATATGTATAAGATGACCTCATGCTTTCTGGCAAACTGAATAGTCAGAAGTGCACTGAAAAAGGGAAGGGCATGGGCGCATTTAGTACAGCTAAAAAATGTGGTTCTGGGGTCAATTAAAGTAGTGGTCAGAAAGATAAATTAACACTAGCCACCAGCTAGTAAATGTTGACTGGGGCTATTTGTCCACACTATCTGCCACTTCTGCAGGTAACCAGCCATTGTTCTGCTCTAAAAATCATAGTTGTAATAGTCAAAATGGTCGGTGTACGAAAAGTGAGTTTTCTCCCCTCATAGTGATGAGTCAGCACAATTGTTCCAACACAATTACGTGAGGTGACCTCGTACTTTGAGAATAGGACGATGTAAGGCAGACGGGTAGGGTTCAGATCAGGTGAACGTGGGGTCGTTCGAGTTGAAAGAATAGGAAATAAGCAATGGAGCAGCCTTTATTGATGATAAGATGCAAGTTCTACAGAGAGCAGCTTTGGCGTATTCAGCTCAAAGTTGAACCAAACAGGATTGTCGGATATCAGCGGATTTGAACTTGTTAGACAAACGGAACCCTTGAGGCTACGACTTGTTATTGGAACTGACTATTTTAGAAGAAGGGGTTAGGGTTCAAGGTAACGTTAACGTTGTATTCACATACAAAAACCATTCACATTCAAACGCACAGCAGCTATATTTCAAACAAGCCACATTAGCCTATATGCTCTCCGTCTGTCTGTGCGCACAGGAGGCAACAAAACACTGGCGGGCGGGCGAGCGAGCGAGCGAGACAAAGAAACCCCAAACTCCAGACTACCATCCTTGTTGACAGCGACAGTTCGACCACTTCCCAGACCAAGACGCCTACCAAGGACCGTTCCTGTTCGCTAAACAGTTTGACAACAAGCGGTGTTGACAAACGTCAAAACCAGACCGGCAACCCGTGGCTGGTTGTTTACACCGAGCTAGCGAGCAGGCTAACAAAGCTGCCACGTCTGAAAGAAGCCAGACAACTGTTTTGTTGAGCCCGTGTGTTTTTGACAGCTTCCCGTGTCAACCCGTCTGCCTTTATAAACACCCAATGTCGCCTCCGTGCGAGTGACAATGCCTCGCCACGGACGGGTAGACCTGCGCTTTCCCCCTGGCTAGCTACCGCTGGCTAGCAGATTATGCCCCTCTGTTGTTTTGACAGCCAGAATTAGCTGGATAGCGAAACTGCTAGCTGACAGGTTACATTCAGAAAAGAGGGACGCGGGGGAAAGTCCCCAATTTAAGTCCGAAACAAGACAGAAAGAGAAACAACGAATCCCTACAGACCACATGTATCCGCCGCAGTATTCACCTTGTCCCTGCCGCCAGACGTGGAGTCTGTCCTTCGGGTGGTGGTGTGCTGTAGTAGTACCGGAGACTCGTGGACGCTGTTCTGGTCTCACTACTCTGAATGGGTCCTCTCTCTCTCGCAGCGATTCTGATGAAGCCAGAGCAGACTGGACTGAGGCGACGGTGTGCGCGTCGCCCCTCGCATGAGCGGCAGGCAGCCAATCGGATCGTTCGAAGAGGAACACGTGCCCAAATGGCCGACGAACTGGATCAGGAAGAGATATTTCAGAAGTTGTTTCGGGAGTTGTAGTTTCTACTCATTTGGACAATTTACTGAAACTGAGTTGAAAATAAACACGTGTGCCATGTTATGAAATGTTCCCGTCTGTATTCAATATAAATGGCGTGTGAATTAACTGGTCTGCAGTGTTTCAGCGGGAAAGCTTATTTGGCAAAGCAAGCAGCTGTCTTTCAGGGGGAAATTGAGCAATTTTCAACCACATGTGGTCAGCCAGTCCCTTATTCCATACACACAAATATATATATTACAAATGTAGTGTATTACAAAAAATATACTACCAGTCCCAGTTATTATTTTGTTGTAGTAGTAGCAGTAGTAGTAGTAGTAGCATGGTGGTAGTGTAAGGATTATTGGTATCTTATTATTATTATCATTATTATTATTAGTAGTAGTAGTATTAGTATTAGTAGTAGTAGCAGTGGTGGTATTAGTATTCATGTTTATTTAACCACACAGGTCATATCGCTATACATAAAAAACAGCGATATAAATAAAGCAGCTGCGGTTGGTACGATAGCCCAATCCCTTTACCACAGCTATCTACTGTAGCTGTCTGTGAGAGTACAGATGGGATTTGGTGGCATGCTGTGAGATATAAACGAATGTCGTAGTCAGTATCACACCATCATCACATCATCTGCTCTTTTGGCATGGAACGCCCTCCCTGCCCCAGCCTAGGATGTGCTCTGCCAGGACACACACACACACACACACACACACACACACACACACACACACACTCACACACACATTATGCAAAAAATAAATAAAGTGTGACTCAAAGCTCTGGCAGTGTTGGGTGTGTTAACTTGGTACATTACAGTTCCAACATTAGTCTGGTAAGTCAGGTCCAGAGCCTTCCATCTAAACAGGCTCAACAGAGTTCCACACAGAAACACCATTTAGAACACATGACTAGACATCTTGAAAACTCCCACTGGAACAAAAATGAAACTCGTTACTGGGTAGCAGCTCGTGTGCTGATGCAGCTACTCGTGTCTCTGAGGGTGTGATTGTGCAATGTTCCCTCAGTAGGTTTCTACATTGGTCATAGTTTAATAGCACAAGATATAGTTTCATCAGATCCTGTGTTTTAGCAAATAACTATTGCATACAAACTTGAGATTGTATTTTGTTATGCGACAGCACTTACTTCGCCACTAATCATGTAGATGTGTTATAGAGAAAATTACGTTTGAATGGTTAATGGAATGACTTGTTGTTTAATATGTTTGATGACTTCACAATTTGTGTGATGAGAACTTTTAATTACATGGCTGCATTCAGCATTGTGCCATGGTGCTGTTGGGATGATGCACAGCTTGCTTGTACCATCCACTAAACATCCACTAAAAACAACAACTTTCTTCACGGCGGAGGAACAGGAGATGATCATGTGAACTTACGAAGACCATACAAATATAATAACGGCAAAATCCAACACCGCTACAGCAGCAGAAGTAAGACAAGAAGCATGACATCTCCACTGTTGAATCTGTCCTGCTGTATGGGGCAGAAACATGGACACTCACCGCTGCCCAGTAGAAATCGCTATGCGTGTATATGTGAGTGGAAGCATTTATGCAGATATGTGTATAAATATATACAAGTATTGATAAATAATCAGAAGTGCATAAATTGAAGGAGTAAATGGTGATTTGGACTGAATCAATGCAAAGCTTTGCCTAAAGTATCTGTGCGCTTTGGCATGAAATGTAACTAAACTGAAATTCCTATTGTTTTGTGCACCTTCATTTACAGGCTGACCAATATAATTCAAATAAAAGCTTAATTCTACAACATGATTTTTGCTTTTGTCATCTCTCCTTTCGGGGAAAAGCAGATAAAACAGAATGCCAATAGCGGGACAGATATCAGAAATGGAAAGTAGTCATCCCACCTTCGCAGTCAACATGTCATATGTCACTATGTATCTGCACTAATGTCATCAAATTCCATCATCTCCAAACATCAGTTAAATACAAGTTTAGAAAATGAGTTTTCAGTTGTGTCTCATGATGCAAAGATAAAAATACAGTTTGATAATCTTATTTCCTCACTTTTCGTCTTTAATCTAGACTTTCTTTACCTAGTAGATCGAACACTGTGCTTCTACACAAGGGGAGATAAAGGTTTCTAAAAGGAGACCTTCAACTGGCGATGGGAACATGCACCAGAGTTGGCAGAGTTTGTTTGCACAAACTTGATTTCTGATTGCAACATATTCACATTACTGGGACAACATTTAAACGTTTCTGCAACATTTTGCAATACCAACTGAAGCAACAAATTAGACCTGTCTGTCCACATAGCTGTCCAGAATATGTGATCATTTTTTCCATATCATTTTCATTGTATGTATACATAAATGAGAAAACAAATGAAAATAAAAAGATTTAGGCCGACTCCTGATTTACGGCATTTCCTCCAAATTACACGTTTGATCTCATGTTTCATTAGCTGGTAGTGATGTGTGTAAGTGGTGTGTTTGTGTGTGTGTGTGTGTGTGTGTGTGTTGCTGAGACGCTGGTACCCATACAGCTCGCACGGTTCATAACAAGTTAGTGCCTTGCTCTGCCCATTGATCTGCCCTCTGGTATCTAATCATGAGATCTTTTAAGATATCGTGGATGACGTGTAGGTTGTTTGACTTCCACCTCCGCTCCCTCAGCTGCACTCTCCCTTAAGGGCCCGGATGCGAGGATCAGCCCATGGAGACACATTAGGTGGAGCTTTTTTTGAGTTTATTGGGTTCAATAGCATCAAGGCTATTACCGTTAATAGTTAACTAACTCTGTGCTCTGTGGGTGGATATCTGAGATGGTGAGGGTTGATGACTGGAATGCCTCTGAAAAAACTCGAAACTATAACACGTCCTCATAAACACTGAAATAAAACGTACAACTTTGTTCATATGTCCACAATCGATCTACTATAAATGGAATGGAAACGACGTAGCACTGAGACGGTGACAGCATCCGTGGCACAAACTGAGTGTTACATTCTCAGTGACAAGTGCTCACATAAAAGATATAAAAATGATAAGCTTCAACAAAAAACAACTAGCACACACACACACACAATAGAAAAAACATGCTTCAAAAAGAAAGAGACACACCCCTTAGACCCCAGATAAGACCATCCAGATTACCACATAGTCTATAGTAAGCATATTCAACCCAAAGACAGGATCTGACCCCAGACCCTGAACCCCTCCTTAGTACTAGGATCCAGGTGTGCCACAGAGAGCGAGAGAGGGGGGGGGGGGGGGGAAAA
>OMOT01091010.1:6929-21447 GCA_900312575.1 Acanthochaenus luetkenii | reverse complement strand
GTCTCTGGCAGCAAGAAGTAGGAGGAAGTAAGAGAAGCCTATGTTCTGAAGAACCGTTCATGTTCTGCATGTTCTGACTTGTTATTAGTAAAGCTTGAGAAGATTGGATCAGTTGTACTTTTTTTGGAATACTTGAAACCCTTTTTTTGTGGAATTCTTGATGCGGCCCAGTCTCACCCAGACTCTACCTCCAGCGGCCCCCATGTAAGTTGAGTTTGAGACCCCTGCCATAGATTAATTATGTCAGTATCTGAACCCGATACCGATATTGGACCGGATTAGTCCCAACTCTACTTAAAATTGGGAGAATGTTGAGTCCTCTGAAGTTTGAATGCATGTCTGTTTCATATTTTGAATACGCTTTGGCTTATTCACCCAAACACTTCACTTCTTCAAACAATCTCTTTTCCTGAGAGGCTTGGATGAGGGTGAGGACCCAGTGTAGAAAGACTCAAAATAAAAATTACCTTTGGAGTTCTAAGCGAATTAAATAAATTGAACTTGTTTTTAACAACAATAGAAAGCTTTACAGTATGTTTAGCATTTCAACCTTTAAAAATGTATTGCTTCTTTTACCCACATGATGGCACACATTCATCCTCATCTGTGCTCTGAAGAGTTGGTTTTGATTGAATGTATGAAGAGATAGATAGGCCGTTTCACTACATTTCTTTCTCTGCTCACACTACAGTGTGATAGCGCAGAAAGAGATCTATGATCAATCTCCTGTTGTTGTTCTAGGTGTATGGTTCCGGATCACAAACAAGAGCCTTTCAGTATGTAAGGTAAGCCCAGCTAATCTAGCTAGATCAAACCCATTTTGTTGTGTCCCCCCAAATGCATCATTCATTTCTTCTGTATGTACCCAAATATTGTTCCTAGGGATTCTTCAGCTGGTGTGGCCTAGCTACCATTTCTACCTCGTGAAGACACTGGTGTGCATATATGCATTAGGGATGGGGGAGTGTGTACGTTTAACCGTGTACACGAAAATGTATCGCTGTACGTTTAGGATGGATTAAATTAAATCTTGATATGGTGCCTGCTGATTGGATGAGCAGATCTGGAACAACAGGAATCAATCGGAGGGCAGTAAGAACCAATCATGTAGGCGGACCTGCACTGCAGACACCAATTCAGCTGCCAGACATTGAGTAGAGTAGGAGAAAACAAACATACAACATGCCACACAGTGAAGGACGTAACAGCATCCAAATGAACAGCGGAAAAGCTAAAGCCTGGAAGTATTTGACAAAACAAGTATTACTGATTGAGTGATGGTGCGTGTGTGAGAAAGATAGAGGTAGATCTTAGGTTAACTAAGCAACCGCAGAGTAGACGATCTGCTTCCTGTTTACACCGGCACGTGCATGCCCAGTGTGTATGAATGGTCATGTGATATGCGTTTTCAGCCGTGTTAGTATGGACTGAGATTGTGTCTTAAACGGTGCTAAAACGGTCGTGTGGACAGAGATAGTTTGGATGTAGCCTCAGTTCCTCTCAAGGGAATGTTCTCTCACCATGGGACTTGATGACATCTGATTTAATAATGTCATTGGCAGAATGGAGGGAGCACTTCTAACTCATTTCTTTTTTCAACACCCATGTTTTTTAGTGTTTGCTGTCTCTTTTTTTCTCAGCAAGGACAAATTGTCAGTGAATCATCACATTCTGTCAGTATTTGCTTGCCCTCCCTGTTTTCCTGCTTTCTCTCATGGGACAATAAAGAGGGGAAAATGGATGGGTGAATTAACTGAATTTGAAAGCGTCCCGCTGTGGAGGGCAGGCCTGTTGGAAATGTCTCTTAGCGAAGTTGGTCAAAGTGAGTCAGTGTATTGAACTTGACTACTGACATTAGAAGAAAAGCTATTGTATGCTCCTCTGGCAGGGACCTGTCTTTGTGTTTGAGTCCATTCTCGCTAATCTCGCTCCTGTCTGCCCGTGTCTCCAGTCGCACCTTTTCCCCTTTCTTACCCTGCGCTCACACCAAAAGTGTCATGAGCAGCAGAGGGCGCTCTGGTTGCTCGCTGACAGTTGTCGCCAGGGGGCGTGTCCTTCAAGCAGCGCTGCAGACATCTTGTTCGGTTGTGCCCAATATCAAGTTTGTAGTAGAGCTATTTGTGAACTGACTAGCAAGGTCAAATAAACAATTTTCCACTTTCCCCCTGTTTATTATTTAGTTAGCAAAATGTACCTAGTCTATATTTCCAAAGTTACCCAAACTATTTTGAAGCTTCATGAAAATAGATAAATAGCCTAATTATTTAACAGAATTTCTATAAAATAATGAATAACACAAGAGGCTGATATTAATTGGATTTTCATTTATTTATTACAACTAATTTATTCATTATCAAAAGCAAAATGTGTTTTCTCCATTGTCAATATGGAACAAATATTTGCTAGGAACTTTGCAAGATGTTAACAGCCGGAAGAAAATAAAATCCCTGCCTGCAATTGGTTGCCGCTTCAGCGCATCACTGCTAATTAGCATAAAGTTAACCTCAGCTCAACTTCTTCTGGTTCTTCTTGCTCTGGTCGTGGCATTGCGCTGCTCGCTGCTGCCATGGCGTCGACTGCTGCTCGTTGCCAGCGCTCATTGAAAATGAATGACTGCCGGCCACCTATGGCGCTTTCGGTGTGAGTGCAGGGTTAGTGTTCAACTTTAGGCCAGCTGCAATGCAGTGCATCCAGCCTGACAACAGATACAAAGTACAACTTAACTGCCTGTTGGAGAAAACAAACATTAGAGGACATACAGACTTGAGTGCGTGAATAAAGGCTAATGGATGTTTCAGAGAACAGAAGGCTACACTGAATCAGCATCGTGGATCATTTGTATTTGGATGCTTATTGTGTTAGCTGAGTAAAAGTTCAATTTTTCCATTAATCTCACTATGGAGAAGGTTGGGCGGGTAAGTTCCCTACTTCTGGAACCACAAATATGCCCCAACTGACCTCGGATCGAATCCTACCAGAGCTTTCTCTCCTGTGTCTCCCTCTCTTCTTTCCCTCTAAGTAAATAATAAAGGTCAGTGGACTCCCACTCTCCTTTAAACAAAACCAAAAAACACATTGGTAATTGCTCAGGGATGTCAAATATCCCATGTTGAAATAGATGTATGCGTTTTTTCTCACATACTGTGTACTCTGACTCATGAGAGCAGCAGGGAGGAATAAGAAGTTTAGAGAAGACGTAATGAAAATCGCCATGTGATACCAGGTTAGCCTCACCCAGCCCAGGCGGCCTACAGGGCATTATGGGCCAGATCAACAGTTCAGCCATGCCCTGCTTCATTTAGAGTAATATGGATCCCACTCCCGCTGGACGGCTTACGCGCCAGCTTAGTCAGCCATAAGAGAGGTGGAAGAAAGGGAGAGAGTCATTGTCTCGGGGCAGGATGTTTTATCCATTCTGTTAATCTTTTGTAAAAGAGACTATGACTCTTGTACTACTGATTTTCATTCCTGTCTTTTAATTAATTGCTGACTGGCTAAATGATGTGTTTCATGTGACTAATCAATGATATTGAGTGACTAGTAAGGAGTACCAGGGGGGAAATGCTTATTCAGACTATCTAGGACCTAGGAGAGATCTCTTTGTGTGTGCATGTGCGTGCGTGTGTGTGCGCGCACATGTACAATGGGTCTGTGTTTCTTTTGTCCTTGCTGAATCATTTTCTCTCTGTGAAGCCTGGCCAGCTATTGTGATGTGATGTGATTGTGATGAAGTGGTAGAAAAGTTGCACACAGTAAAATTAGTCTACTGTATCATTAGCCACCACTGTTAGATTGGGACCCACGAGAAGTCAGTCCATCCATCAATCCATCCGTTTTCTAGTCGCTTATCCATTTAAGAGTCGTGCTGGCAACAGGCCAAGCAGACCAGACCAGACCAGACCAGACCACTCCTGGTGTCTTGCCACTCACTACCCCAGTGACCTCTGCAAAGCGGATTGGCTCAGACCTTTCAGAGGGACAAAAGATTACTGATCTGAAATCATCTCTGGATATTTAATTGTCCGTACGTAATATGCATATAAGGCTTAACCATTCACAGATTTGTGCAAACCAGCAGCTGTTTCTGTTTGTGTTCTACTTAGACATCTGGCAGAAAGTTTGCTCATTGGCTCCTATGTCTGCACACCTATGTTTTAAAACGATGACTACAATGACAGTCACACAGAGAAATGTAGCATAGGAATGTGTGGGCTACAGTAGAGCCTTTAACCTAACCTCTTTGAACAAAGCCTATTCAAGCTAGTGGATTGAGCTACTGAAATACTTTAAAAGTCTGGTTAAAAGCGTATTTAAAGTATGAAATATGCATACACAGGCATTCCTAAAATGGCAAGTACAGTCCCCTTTGCCTTTGCATTGCCTTGAATTTGCATGCAACAAATCTACAACAAAATTCACACAAATATGCACCCAGTCAACCAGTCAGTGTTGATATCTGAGGTTTAGGGTCCTCCTGTATTTTGCCAGCTTTTAGGGATGGAACTCATGAGGTGTGTGGTGTAGTGTTGAAAATTAGATTTTTATGATAGCACTTCCACCGTTTCCCTTCCACCAGTGTTTTCATTGACGGTTATTAAACTAGCCCAATGGACCATATGTTGTCTTATCAAGACTGAAAGAGGGGATCAAAAGGCTTTTGAATGGCCAACAAGTAAATGCTCTGCAGTCTTTGTGGCTTTCCTGAAGCTGCCATGTCTCACATGGCCTTGGAGAACTTTTTATTTCCTGATGATGACGATTTTGCTGTTGTAATTGTTAGAAAAGCAGTATTGAAAGAGAGCGGAGGGGTCAATGTTAATGAAAAACAGTGTTTTTCATTAACATTATCACACATACAACAGCTGACAAGGACCCCTATATGTGGTATATACTTGTGTAAGCGTGGAACGTTCTCTCACTTGCTCGCCTATACTGTTCCTCATACAAACAGAGGCTACCTGAGAGTGGAATTTAAAAGATGTTTCTCCTTCTATACCTTTTTTCTCCTCCAGTGATCTGGTGAATGGCCTGGTTTTGTTGATGAACAGTAACATCAGCAGTCCAGTCAATCTGGTGAGTTCATCATACCCAGCCATGTCCTATTTGAATTTTCTGACTTTGGTCTTTCCAATGGCTCTGTATAGGCTGATCATTTACTGGTGAGTCAGTGCATGCGTCTCTCTACTGGCACTGATATGACGGAGGTTCATGAAATCTGTTCGCAGGGGAACCCAGAGGAACACACCATATTGGAGTTCGCTCTTCTCATCAAAAGTCTTGTTGGTAAGGTTTGAGATAGATTGAAACACTCTTCATTTCATGTGTCTTGTCTAACTCTTGACCCCTGCCATCTCAATCCCCTGCCTATATCGTAATGTCCTTCCCCCTTGTCTTTTTCCCCCATTATTTGTCTTCTGCCTTACTCACTTTTTCTGACTCTCTTCTCCTTCAATTACTCGATGTATGTTGTCTGACCATCAGCAGTATTGATTGAGAAAGTAAAGCTGCTTTTATCTGTGAAACACTGCAACTGATTGAGTAAACGCACGCAAGTGTGTAGTGTAGATCTTCATGTTCAAATCAATTTCAGATTAACAATGGCTCTCTCTTCCTACCCTTTTGTCGCTCCATGAACACACATACACGCATACATATATACACACGCACACACATGCAGTAAGCAGTAGTCAGATCCAGTTCCTTCCAGAGGCCCAGGATGACCCACAGAGGCGAAGACCTGACATCCGCAAAGCCAAGATGATGCTGGGCTGGGAACCTGTGGTATGTGTGGCATGCAATAGACTCTAATCGGCACGCCTCTGCAGCTAAACGTTTCTCGAGGCACAAATGGCTGCACGCATACACAGTCACGCAATCGCATGCTAAGTACTCAAATTGGACACAATAGCACAAATGCTAGTTCTTTATTTTGAGGCATTTAGTGACCCGCTGCAGACATGCCGTGAAACACATGATCCTACATGATGTGACACAAGGCTGCAGAATTGTCCATTGGACTGACCAGTTACTACACCGGTCAGTCTCATATCAACAGAATGTGGATCAAATGTAGCATCTCATTCTCCGACTGATAATAAATCATGTTTCACTGTAGCTTCACAATGAATGGTAATAACAATATTTTCAGACATAAGTTTCTTGATAGCCAATATTTTTTGCACATTTTCATGTCAAACAATTACAAGTACTCAGTGTTTTCCCAAAAATGTTATTCTTGACAGGGTGGAAACAGCTTTTAGATTATGGGACATTAAACTCTTCACTGAAACCCAGACTAATGAAATTATTTTAGGTGGGTTAGCAGCTCCTTAAAGCAGGGTGACCCACTCCACCGATTAAATAATTGGGTAAACTCTGGGATACATAAGACCTGTAAAAGAAGAATTTACAAAAAATGTTATTGAACAATTGAGCGCATTATAAAATCTGCAAAGAAAATTACATTTCATTGGCAGGTTGTACAGACCACCATATCGACAGTGGATGACATGACAATGATAACTGATGTTTAATGAAATGCCAATATTGGCCCGATATGTCGGTCAAACCCTAATGTGCCCTAATGTGTCAATTGTGTATGTTTTACGTCTTCATACGAGCAACAACAGCATCCTTGTATATGTTCTGTTGTGTTGGCAGGTGCCTCTGGAGGAAGGCTTGAACAAAACCATCCAGTACTTCAGTAGAGAGCTGGAGCACCAGGCCAATAACCAGTACATCCCCAAACCCAAAGCTGCCCGCATGAAGAAAGGGCGACCCAGACACAACTGAGGTCGGGGTTCCCATTACAAAGACTCCTGCAACACTGAAGGATGTTGGGGCACCTCAGAGGACCCTCGAAGAGCAACTCTCCCAATGACACTGTTGAGTAGTGCATTCTGGGAAATGGTGTCTTTAGAAAAGCTGAAATAATTGTTTGGTCTTTTCGAAAAGATGTTGCCTTCCGTTGGTGCTGCAGTTGCACTTTTTCCACAGGAATCTACGGAATAAGGGCTCCTGGTGGCTTGTGTGTCAGATGGACATACCTGGGTGAAAGACTTTTGGTTTTGGTTTTTCTGTGTGTGAATTTGTGCTTTTGCTATTTAAAATGCTGACTTAAGAAATGTGTTAGCTCGCGCTGTCAGTGTTTTTGTTTTGTTTTATTATTTTATCAGTTTCAGTGTTTTCTTGGGAAATGGACTACCTGACTGTGGCTGCAAAGGATCGGGCTTGCCTCAGGATGTTTTGTCCTCCATCTCTGAGGGCTGTTGACAACCTTTTGGCTGCCCGTGTCTTTCAGCGCACTGTAGGATTGGGAAAATCTCACATATTCTAGTAAGACTTACAGCATCATTACGTATGTTTCCAGAGGTTATTGTCTTCTACTTTGTGAAAAATCATGCCAAGACGTGAATATATTATCAATTTCAGGTGAAGGTGCTATTTTAATAAAACATTTACAGTTTATTTGCCTTCTCCAATATAACATGTATGTTCCAGAGTTGGTGAGAGAGACTAATTCCTGGCATCACTCTTATGTTTGGACTGAGGCAATATGGAGCCAGATAATCTCTTTATTTACAATATTCCTTTAGTGATTAGACACTTGCACACTCTTCAAACACATCAGAGTTTACCAGCATTACACACAAGTTGGTGGCCTTATAGAGCAGAGAGGATCAGATTAGTGTAGTGTACTATTTTGAATTATTGAATTGCTTGGAATTAATTATTGAATTCAATACTTGAATTTGTATAGCTTATGTTGAATTGTTTAATTAAATAATTCAATTGTAATGAATTATTGCACTCATATCGAATTTGTATTGCTTAAATTGAATTATTTAATTCTAAATTAGATTTTTGACATTCATACTTTAAACGTATATTCAGTTTAAACTGGCAGAAAGATTTCAGATTCCGTTTTTTAATTTCAGTTCTCAAATTCAGGTTTTTTTCTGTGGCACATCCGGGTCACTCGGCCAAGGCAGAGTAGTCCAGCATCGATATGGTGGATTTTAACCCTTCCCACAATGCTTTGCTTAACCAGCGTTTCCGGTCGCAACCGTCTAACCTGCTCCGCGAATTTCAGTCTTGTGCAGCGAGCTCTCAGTACTATTGTTGTTTTACGGAGAGTAAAATGTATAAGAGCTTCCGGACGGGTAGGAGAAGAGTTAAGTTCCCTACCAGGTTATTAAAACCCGATGTTGCGTTGTTTGTCGGAGGTGAAAAACTTAAGTTTGATCAGTTTCGGAAAAACACCGGCGAACTTAGTGGCTCAGGGCTGTCGGGAGGGACGGAGAGGATGGGACTGCTTGGTCACGGGTTAGGGTTACTAAGTATTCGAGTGTGTGTCGATAGCACTCGCTGACGGCAAGTATAATTCATATTGTGTGTTGCTCGTAAAGGAAATTCTGCCTTTACTTCTACGTCTGTTTAGTCACATAAACAGTACGACTGTCCAAGTCGTCTGCTAGCATATAGCCAGGTAAGCTAGCTTGCGCAGCCATTGAGTTGTCACAACGTGAAATTGAGCGAGCAGCAACAATTATTTACAGCAGTAGTCATTTGTCTAAATGAACAGCTAATGTTAATATCATAGCAAGGGTTTGCCGCTGAAGGGGCGTAACATTGAGATTGACATGTAGGATGAAGTTATTAAGCTCTTGAGCAGTATGATTACAAACGTATAATTCTAAACCTTGAAATAAATGTGGAAACTGTAAGAATATCACTTAGACCATTTATCACTTGAGTTTTGTTTGCTTTCCTGTGAAATTGTTATGTTGTCACCTAGGCCCCATTTGTGCCAAACCCTAATATTTCAACATTGACTAAGCAGATGCATTCAGGCGTGTTGTTAATTGAGCCTAACTGCGTTTTTTTGTCTGGCAGAACTAATTAGTATTCCTTTCAGGAAAATCAAGCCCTGTTGCATCAGACCCAAGTATTTGCATTCACCAAGAAATCAACTCCTAGGGCATCAAGAACATGTACAGTCACTCCTGTGATACCTCCTCCAAATCCAACGTGAGATGCGTAATATTGCGCACAACTCTTGGGAGTCCAAAGAAGAAACTTTGACAGCACAACCACCAGCTGAACATGACTACATCTGCACTCTGCATGAGCCTGGTGAAGACCGTCAAATCCAAATAGCTGAGTGTGTCATCCCAGGGCGAGTACAGGCCATGGACGAACTGGAGACTGAAATCAGAATGCTGCTCAAAACCAATTAAAATAAAATGTATAGCTCCACAGCCGTGTCAATTCCAAAAGTAGTTCTTACTGTTGCAGGATGTTTTTTTTATCATCAGAAAGCAGAACATAATGCAATACAGTTTTGTTTTGGGAAAATGTAGCGGGAATTGCAAACATGCTATTCTATATTTCAGGGATTGAAAACAATAAGGGCTACACATTTTACATCATTCATCAGGTATCATTGGAGATAGAAATCACCTTAAGGGGATCCAGGTTAAGAGGCAGCAGCAACTTCCTAAGGCAGTGAGAACAGCATGTCATGCAAATGTTAAAACGGCGCAGAAATTACACAAGACTCAAATGGCACAATAACTGAACACTATAACTGCAGAATAACCGCTAAGAATGACCTCTGTCATAGTAATGGGCTGCAGGTGGCTCAGTGGTTTGAACTGTCGCCTCACAGCAAGGTTGTGGGTTTGAATCTCCACCCTGGATCTGTGTGGAGTTTGCATGTTCTCTGTGTTTGCGTGGGTTTCCTCCCACAGTCCAAAGACACTATTTACATTCTGTAAATAAATGTGAATATCCATAACTAAAATATATCATATGGGCCTACATAATATAGATAGGACCTATCAAGATACACAAGTAGCCTACTCATGTATTTAAAAATAAAAAGATAATTATTCTTCAATCTTTAGTTTTCTTCAGTCTTGTCTGCCCGTCCATATTTGTCTGAAGAGCTGATCTTTCACAGCAGATGAGCATTAGTTTCTTTGAAATTGTATTGCACTAAAAGAAGTGACTCAACAGACAATGAACAACTTGGCATTGTATTCAACGTGAGCGCTCAGTGAGGAGAGACTCACTAAGTGCGACGTGCAGTTCATGTATTTATACAGCCTCAAGTCTCAAAGGACTTTACACACGTTCAAGTTTGTTTATTTGTCATTCCAACCATATCCATATAAACATACACACAGTAGAATGAGATTATGTTTCACAAGACCAGGGTGCAAAAGAAAAATATATACATAAAAACACACTGGACAAATAAGAGACCAGTGCTATACTAAACATATCTAATATAGAGAAAAGGAGCCAACTAGATCTAACTGAGCAACAATCAATGGGATTACAGAATAGTAACGTGCGTAACGCCAGTGCGGCACCTTATACAACATTTGAAATTGTTCATGCGTAACGTTACTTATGGAACGAAAAACTATATTCAAAATTAGAATTTTCAGGGGAAATGGTCGGACCCCGGATTTGAAGGAATTCATTAAAAACAGACAGACGGACAGATGTTTTAGGACCCAAAAAGAGGATGTTTGGTCACCCTAGTAATAATAGTCCATATACCGTCTTCTCTATTGTTGTTTTGTTATTGTTGGTTTAATAGTTTTACCTTGCTTAGTGTGCACATTGTGAGAGCCAGTGGAGAAACATTCCACAGCTCATCTTACTGGTATGACGCTGCATGTGATAAATAAAACCTGTTTTGCACTCGGTCCTGTGTTTGCATGTCCTTATAAGGAGCTGGCTGGGCGTTTCTGTATGTAAATTCAGGTGTACAAGAATGCACGTTCAATGTAAGAATCGGCGGCCTTCCTCATTGGAGGAGCGCAGCTGAGAGCAGTTTGGAGGGTTAAGAACACATTTCCTCGCGTTCGTGAATCCGCCGTGGCTGCTTCTTAGATTTGTTCTTAAGAAGTTCGTAAGATATTTAAGAAAATGTTCCAGAATGAGGTCCAATGACCTTATTGTTTCATGTGTTTAAGATTGAGATACACGAGAGTTTCCTGGATTGAATTCAAAGGCTACTGGAGATAGCTTGCATCAGGGAGGGGCCGCAATGATTACCCTTGTTAATTTTTCAACGTGTTCTTCTCTGGTTCACCATCTACAGTATAAACAACACAAGTTAAATGTTGTCTGTGAGTGTTGAGGGATGGAGTGTAACAGTTGGGGGTTTGACATGTAATTGGGTGCTTGGCAATGGAGGGACTTGAAGGTTGAAGACGAAGATCTTTACAGTGACGTGGAACTTGACTGGTAGCCTGCGCAGGTGGAAGAGAGTCTGACAGATGTTACATGGGCCCCAGTAGAAAGATGGCAACCTCTAGTAGACAACCCGTTGATCAGTGGCCCGGATGTGCCACCAAAAAATCTGAACTTGAAAACTGAAATAGAGAATTGAATCTGAAAGCTTTCTGCTAGTTGAAACTGAATGTATGAATGTCAAAATTCAAATGTAGAATTCAATAATTCAATTTAAGAAGTACAAATTCGATTTTTGAGTGCAATAATTCAATATCTCATTTAGAGCAATTCAATTATTCAAAATCGATTTATACTATTTATTTTATGTCGATTATACACACGCACAGATGGACTAATATGTGGGGAGGTGGAGGAAGGGCTGAGAGTGGATCAAATCCTAATGTACGGTGCGCTAAGGTTCAGGACCACGAAGTCCAGAGCAGCAGTATTGGGCATTAACGGCTTCATGCCAGCTGTTGTGGACTGTGTTCATTGAAAGAGAATGGGGGAGACACACTGGTTGTGTGGTGCTGTGGGACAGGAGTTAATAGTTGTCGTAGTTGACATCAGCTCCATGTCTGTAAGAGCTGGGGTCTCACGGGCCGACGGGGGAGTTTTCATCATAGTGGTGTTGACGCCCCTGGTCATTGGAGCGCTCATGGTCCATCTAGTAAGCCAGGTCCGCCTCCAGCCTTTGGTGAGTAAAACAACACGCTCAAGCATCTGTACAAGAAACTGAAGCTAATGCAGAGAGAGGCAGTGGAGGATTTATCCAACAAGACCGTCACAAGCAGCACAGCTAATAGTTAATATATGATTAATCAATCAATTTCTTAACGGTGATTAATCGATCATCGATTAATGATGTTACAATAAACCTGTAAGACCCTGCACCCCTCCCAGGCCGTCCCTCTTCCCCTCACCTGCTCGCCCATGTAGTTAAACTTAATCCACTGCTGTTTGTCTGGTCTGCTGTGATCCCAGACGTTCCTCTTGGTCCTGCTCTGCTTTTCCAGGAACTGTAGAGCCTTAGAATTAAGGACAGCAACAGCAGACTTTGAGGGAACAGTATCAGCTCCTGCCACTGGAGGGAAGAACAACAGGGTCATGTTTTACTTGTTTCTGTATGTCAGCAGTATGGTAACTCTTAAGTAGGCCTGTGTGGATGTTACCGTCTCTTTTCCTCAAGATCTTGTGCAGGCTGCTATCACTGGAAACATCTGATAAGGAGAGTCAATAGAGAGTTAATGAGGGATGAGCAGCATTCTTCTTCGAGACAGATAACCCAAGTCTGACCTAATGTGATAAGGCACAATCCAATCAGCAGAATCATACAATCAAACATGCACATACACACACACACACGTGCGTACACACACACAATTGTAAATTGTAGGTCTATTTGGACCAAGCAGAATGCAGCTGATGTTGCTCTTCCATGTGGCCAATGTTAAAGACAAACAGTATTCCAGTATAAGATGTGGATGCCATTCAGTTTTGGATGGTTCTCCTAAACTCTACTCTCGTTTTGTTTTTGGTTAAGACTGAACCCAACGATTTTAGCTGATTTTCTGATTATTTTACTTGCATTTTGAGGCAAATTTGCAGATTACTTTCAGTTGCAGTATATACTTCTTTTTTATTTTATTCTTATTTCTGTTTCAGTTTATTAAAATATTTCCATATCTGGTTTTGGTCTTAGTTTAACTTGATTATAGATGGCCTAGATTGTATATTTTCTAATTCTTGCTCATTCTCCAAAGTTGCCTACAGCAGCTTTAAGGAAGAAGTTGTTTATACCTGTAGGCTATTGACAAGTCTCTTCTAAGGAAAGTAGCTATAAAAGTTGCCGGCTGATTTGCATATGAATATACTTGCTACATCCCCTCCACTGCGAACATCAGACTTTTTAAAATAGCGTGCATCGGCATCAGCTGTACTGATCTGTCACTAAATGCCTTGGCAGCTGACACATTAACATTGTTCCCCATGGTTGGAAAGAGTCGCCAGTTTTGTCACTAGACATAGTCACCAGCAGGGCTCTGGAAAGTCGCTCAATTTACCCACCAAGTTGGTAGCAGTGGTTTACCCAAACTGATTTTAGATTGTGTCTGAATTTAGCATTTTCAAATATTACTTTTTTATTTAGGAAAACACATGTATAGATTTAAATAATAACACAGTTCCCTCTTGTGGCACCTGGAGTAATCTGACTGGAGTACGTCCTCTGACTAACAAAGCGCCTGAGTGTGGGTGGTGCTACCAGCCATTAAGTGACTCGTGCAGCACTGCTAACATCTCTAGTATGTGTGTTACCAGTATTCAGCAGGGACAGACAGATATGCCCGTGCTGACACTGAAACATACTGACATGCCAACAGGCTCGCAAATCGATATTTTATTTAATGCGCCAGCAATGTGAAACGCCATTACAGTGATGTTATTCTGGTGTCCATTACCAGGGTACAAATTAATGTACTTGACTGCCTTCTGCCTCTGCTCCGCCTGGCCCTGCACATGTAGTAATAATAATAATAATAATAACTTTATTTATATGGCACTTTTCGGAACAAGTTCCAAAGTGCTTTACATTAAAATAAGAGACAAAAATGATAATAATGACAATAAAAACACAGCAAGGAATAAGCAAGCCAAAAATATAGAATACAATTATAGTTAGAACAATAAAACAACCAAATGTCTCGAACGTCTAGAATGAAACACCTCTACAAGGCCCCAGAGGGCGAAGGGGAGGCTAATGATGACCAAAAAGGGTGACAGCTAAAGACAGATGGGGAATGGGTTCAGCTCACCTCTGAGGGCCAACAGTGTCAGCAATACAGTGAGCCCCATTAACCTCAAGTAGAGCTGCTGAGACGCCATCGTGTCCCCGGCCAGAGTCTCGTACAGACCTGCTGAAAGGCAACAAGCGCTGCACAGCCAAGGGGAAGAGGGAGCGCCAAGCCAGACGTTCCAAGTGGAAATTGGCCTATGGCAGTGGGATGTCATTTACCACCCTGCCTACAGAAACAAGACCGTCTGTAGCAGAATTTCCATCCGGGGTACTTCTCCTTATCCAGAAGGAATAGAGGGAAGGGACAAGGGTTCGGGTTCTTCTGTCTGGCTGATCTTTTAGAATGCCGGTTTATTCTATATATATATATATATTCAGGCTCAAACAGAGAACATAGATTGGAGGTTGCAATGTTTTGTTGTTGAAACTTGTTCTATCAATTGGGCAGGGTTGCAGTGTGGACAGTTATTG
>OMOT01091003.1:5094-16120 GCA_900312575.1 Acanthochaenus luetkenii | reverse complement strand
CCATGGCAAGGCACCCTGGCAAGCCACTACAGAGTGGTGTGATAAACTCTGAAGGTTGTTGTCTGCAAATATTATGACTCTCAGATGGACCGCCTTTGGAGTGTTTGTTCTGCTTAGACATGCAAATGAGGATGGAGGAGAGACAAGGAAAACGTGGCAAAGAAGTAGTTGTGTATTAATTCAGTAAAGTTACTGAGCATTTCAAAGTTGAAAGACAAGCTTAGTAGAAGTGGATTAGCCTGGCCTAGACCGAAGAGATTCAATAAAACTGCATGCCTCTTTACGCCAGGCACCCCTCCCTGTTGGGATGCTTCCCTCAGGGTCAAGCAAATATAACACATCCCAACTCACATGGCATGATATGGCACAAAGAGGGAAATAAAACAGACAAAATATGCCTGGGGGAAGCCAGAGATAGGAGACGACGGACATTTAAAAAGAACAAAAAAGAAATAATAATAAAGAGTAATCTCTTATGGATGGATGATAAATAGCACAAATCAAAAGGAATAGTCTTGCCGTAAGTCCCTAGACAACATAAATGTATCTCCATACTCTGCTCCTGACTTCAAATAAAGAGAAAGGAGGGAAAACTGCTCAAAGGAAAAACTGAAGAGGCCATTTAGTGATTTGGGCAGTGAAGCTTCTCCGCTGCCAAGGACATGTAAGAGAGACAGAGAGAATGGGAGTGCCTCTCAATACATCAGATGTCAGGAGCGCTCCCTCCCACTCAGATGAATGGATCTTCTTTTGGAAAGTCCATAAGAGCAAGAGCAATCTAAGGCCGGTAAGCTACACAAAAAAAGGAATGTCAAAAACAGGGGCATCAAAAAGCCGTATGATTGCAAACCGCAAAACATTGATGAGCACATCCGTGTGCTGTGAGATTAGTGTCAAAAATGCTCTCAATTATGTTCATGTTCAGTAAAGGTTCAGGGTGAAGAAATAAATGACATTGATAAAAACAACAACGTATTTTCATCGTTAGGCTGCCTCTCCTTGTGGGTTGTTTTTAATCACCTCAGCGTCTTGGAAGGAAACCAACAAAAGGACAACAGAGTGGGAGGCGAGGCGAGGCGAGGAGATGCATGCTGCAGCAAGCTCAGGCCTCTCCAAGCCACTCGTTCTGAGCATCTGGCTTGATTGTAAAAACGTTTCCCTCTTCTTTAATCAATGGAAACTCAACTATCCTGATTCATGGGCACTCTGGAGTATATAAATATCTTCTGACAAGCTTGACTGCATTCTCCCCCCGCCACCTCCGGACGACCAGCCATCCACCCCCCAGTGTTCAGAATAGTCTTTCCTCTGTACTCCCTTTCCTCTGCCCCACCATCTCCCTTTCTCTCTCTCTCTTTCACTCCAAATTTTGCTTTGGCTCAGACTCTAATCAGTCATCTTTTAGAGGGGCTCTGCAACTGCAACATGACAAACATTTCTGGGAGAAGATAAGACTGGATAGATTCAGTACACTGCTCAGCGATAGAAAGGGAGGGGGAAGAAAATGAAAGCAAAAAAGGAGAAGAGAAAAACTATGCAACCTTCATCAGCAGTGAACAGTGGAGATATTTTCCTTAACGTTTATCCTCATTAGTTATCTCCCGGCAGCCTTTTTTTCGTATTCTTAATTTATGACGTTTTTTTCTTTGTTCCGACGATTGAGAAAATATTTCTTCATCTATTATCATTACTGTGGGGTGATTTTAAATCCACAGAGCAAATCCATGAAGTGCTTCAGAGATTCCATACATTCTATAATAGAAACATTAATTTTGCCCATAGAGAAAATGTTATCATCAAGCATAAACACAGCGATTGCCCTACCTTTGCCTTACCATACTCTGATATTTTGGCCAGTAGCAAGTGTTTACTCTTCTAACTCACTAGTTTATAGTATTTCAGACTGATATTACACTGTAAAATCAACCACGGTCACACTAACAACAGTGAAGAATAAACTACACAGAAAACAACAAAAACATTTTGAATACCAAATACAATGTAAAGAAGTCTGATATTGAATGAAAACAGGATGCAGACAAACGCAGCACTAAGAAATGATTGTAAAGCCAGGTGAGTCTATGAGTCGTGCTGTAGGATAGGCTTATCAATGGACCCCATGAAACACTTGTCCCCCCAGGGGGATTTCTTTGAACATGCAAGTCATTGTCAGCACACAACAGTCTGACTAATCAATGACTGCTTAATTACTTCTGGTGTACGGTCCAGAGGTGCAGTAAAACAATATGTCTACATTGCCAGTATCATCCTTTATAGAGACAGACAGTACTTTAGTCAGCAACCCCACTATACATTGTGAGGATGGATTCACAGAAGAATTTGGAATTCAGCTAAAAATGTCAACAGTTTGAGGGTGTGACGAAACAAGTGTGACAAAACAAGACAAGAATGTCATTTAGATTTTACTCTAAATAACAATTAGGTTTCTCTTGTCATTTTCATGAATTTTTGTTTCTTGATAGGACTAGGCTTAATGTTTACAGATTAACAAAATCATCCATTCTCCACCATGATTTTGCATAACTACCATTGTCCTAAGTAGCATAAAAAGATAATCTCAACAAGTATGCATATGCGAGTTAATGAAAATGTGCATATTGCTCCTTACACCACCCTGTCCAGCATAGACTTCAATGCGATTTTTAATGACTTCTTGAGGAAATAGTCATTATGTTTAAGTTCTACCTTGCATAATGGAAGTCATTTTCATACTGTACGTTATCTTTAAGCAGAGAGGGGGAAAAGGCTTTTGGTGCTTTAGAATGACTCCCTGTGAGAGGACCTGTTGGCTGAGACACCTACAGTATGAAAAGCTATAGGCTACCACTGACTTTATCTGCATAGCGCTGACAAGTGAATTATGCCTCATCTAAATGTAAATTACCTTTGGCAAACAGCTTACTGTCTATTTTAATGAACCAATTAGATTTTATTACATGGTATACTGAAGCAACAAAATAAAACCTGTGCTTTCAGGTGGAATGTAGACAGCTGTTGACCAAAGAAAGGAAAAAGGTGTTGGGCCAGGCAGAAAACCTCATTGAGTTATATCTCTGCATACATTTCAAATGAAAATGTCTGCTTGAAACACCATGTTTCGGCTATTAAATCTGGTTTGAGGAGAGTCAAATGGACATATGCTGTCATAAAAGACAATTTCTACAGCTTTGAAAAATATGCATGCCTGTGCTCCATGTGCAATACATGTGGCAGGAGCATATAGTATTCCAAGTCCAATTTCATTCCTGTCATTGGAAATTGGAATCTTGAGATATCACAGATATCAGATTAAATGTATGAAAAACAACGACTCATTTTATGAGCCTGTAGTGATACTGCGGGTATGCATGCTGTCCTGTGAAGTTTGAATTTGAGCAATATATCTAGTGTAAACACAATATGGTATGATCTTGGTCGGATGAACCTAAAAAGTGACGTTGTTTTAAATCCACTACCTATTTATAAGACTTGATAATGAGTAAACAGAACTAAGTATAGCAATTTTCTCGGGCACAGAATAGATCTAGTTGGTTACCGGTACTCAGGAACTGCCCCCTTCAGTACCAATATGAGTACAGAGTACTTTATTAAGTAGCACATTAACCTAGCTGATGAAAAAATTATTAGCACTGTGAATATGATTCCGCCATGGATAAAAATTCCACAAACATTTCCATAGTAACAGCGTAACATTTAGCCTACAATTAGGTGTAGTTACTTTTCTGTCAGGTTTATACTTGATGATCAGAATCACAATGCACTATTGGTGTCCAGCCCTTGGGCTTAAAAGACAGATCATATTTTAATATGTGTGTATAACAAACATATTCCTAAACAAACTCAGGTATCTCATAAACAAGTCAAACTCTTCAAGAAAACGTAATAAATGTAAATGTAGCTGGTCAAATATACTGCTCACTGCTCCTTTAAATAGGATGGGCAAAGGAGCAAGCTAGGAAGAACAAAAAGCCAGGACTCATTTACATATAGATGTTTGTCAGATTTTTGGATTAGAACGGTTAGAAGAGAGGGATACTGTAGGAACAGATACCTTTTTAGCTTAAATCCGGTGAAAATGATATTACAGTGCGGTAAAAAAAAATAAAAAATAAAAAAATATTAAGATAGATGAACTTGAATGAGCAGGCTTAGAATAATTAGCCAACTATTATAGGAGGAAAATAATTGCTTGGTACCAGTTAGTCGAGCATACGTAGCAAGTAAACATCTGTTGTGAAACAAGTGCTTATTATTAAAATGTTGTCCTTCTCACAACCAAATCGTTCTTATTATCATATCAGAAAGCTGTAATTAATATCAATGCTGACTTTTAAGTCAGACCGACAAAATCAGTGTTTTGTTGAAACAGCAACAGGCCATTAATTTGACATTAGCTGGCAAACATCAATTCATCTCCCAGTCCAACTTTAGTAATGTGTTTACTGGAAAGAGATTAATATCAATTCCATAAATCATTCAGGAGATGCATCCGGAGCCAGAGACAATGGTATGTTAGCTGATCTCAGTGTGGGAGCTCAATACCCATTAATCAATGTCTGAGCTCCTCTGGCCATGTCATCTGGGAAAATAGGCCAATTTATAACAAGGGCAATCACCATTTTCATATCATTGATATCTCAGCATAATCCTCCTAATATAACATGTTTACATCTTTACTTTAAGGTACTATGTTTATGCACTCACCTTCACATGCCATCTACTGTGGAGCTCGATAAAGTTCTTCATTTCCTTATTTATGCCTCTATATGTCCTTGCAAGATTAGGCTTCTTCTTGTGAATATTAATGATGGGCCTATGACATATTGTATTTGTAATTCAACCTTACAGGCATAAATTATATTTGATTTATTGACCTCTAGCTCGTTGAAAATCAAGTTTAATCAGTAAGAGACAAAAACATATCAGAGTCGCAGTTGGTCCAAGCTGAAATCCATATTATTTGGTAACGTAAAAGTGAAAATCCACTTTCAACATTCAATGACAGCTGGGCCAAAAATCAAAAAGGGAACAGGGTGAAGTTAAAACTCATCGCCGTCTGCAGAACCCAAAATGGGCTTGTCTGTAAAAATGTGAAATCTGAGTGCCATCTGAACCTAATCTCCACAGAGATTCAGTCCCAGAGAGACCTGCTGATTCCCTAATTCACTCTGTCTACTTGTCTACTGTATGTGTGTGTGTGTGTGTGTGTGCGTGTCTGACCACTTGACCTTGTCTGTGATGAAAAAGCACTTTATTTTCATTGCAGTATCATTCAGCTGTCAGAAAAAGTGGCAAACAAAGGCCATTAACAAAGGCCACTTGAACATATTAACTCCGTTTTATGCCTACCTCCAACAAAAGAGATGGACAAGGTAACAGAGCAATCACTCACATATGGTTATTGAATTTATTTCTCTTTTTTTCTTCTCATGTGGGTTATATCATTTGCCCTTTAAAGCTGGGTTCAACGAGACTCTATTATGGTTTGCTGTTGAATAACTTCTTTGATCACTCAGGCGAATGGACAAAAACATTACTTATCTAAAGAAATCACGAGAGTTTCCAGCGACTGATGATTTACACATAAAAGTAGGTTGTTGGTTTTGTTAAGAGTAGTAAGTAATAATAATAATAATAATAATAATATAAACATGGCATTCACATTTATTTAACACACTATATCTAGGGCAAATAAACATAATTTACCCATGTTTCTCAAGAGAACCAGATAAACCAAGTAATAAGCTGCAAAAATCCACTGGTGCAAGGGAACTGTTTGTTTGCAATAAATAGAGAACTCTGATGTTAGCATAAGCAGCAATAGCCACCCCCGTGGTGGCTAATGCTGCTCATGGTAACAGACGATACAGAAACTCAAACTTCAACCGAAAATCCAAGGAACAAGACGTCACAGTACTCGCCGCACTGTTTGATCGCCAAGTGATTTCTGGGAAGTGCAGTGCGC
Source organism: Acanthochaenus luetkenii (assembly GCA_900312575.1). Lineage (NCBI taxonomy): Eukaryota > Metazoa > Chordata > Actinopteri > Beryciformes > Stephanoberycidae > Acanthochaenus > Acanthochaenus luetkenii. Next base: position 10,134 of record OMOT01091003.1, on the reverse strand, counting down.
AAACACCACAGCAATGGGCGCTTAGCGCCCAAGATGGGTTTTTTTCAACACGCAGATTACCACTCTAACTGCCAGGAGCATACAGTAGTAATATGTCACTGATATTGTGTTTTTTTCATTTCAATACTCACCGCTCTCAAAGCAAGCATCAAAGACCAGGTGTCCTTTTCGCTGAGCCCCTGAGAACCCCGGTGGGCTCACCATCAGCTTGTTCACGTTGCCCACCAAGGCATCCTCTCCCCCAGCTTCACTGCCTGGGGAACAAATGCAGTGTATAAGAATAACATGAATATCATGTTTATATCATTACTGTGTCTTATGCTAACCAAATTTCATAGGCTGTGTATCATACTTATATTGCAGTGGTCCAAAAATGATAGTTAAGCTTGTAGACAATCTATGAATGCGTTAATCCTATAGACTAAAAGCAGGCCTACATTATAGTCCCCAACATATTCTACCACGTAGGGCCTTATTAGTGCTACCAGTGGACAGGTAGTTACTGTAAGCACACAATGCCACGGACTCCAAATTACAGGAATACATTTACTGACCTGAAATAGACAAATCATGATTTCATTACATTTAAATGACACTCCCTACATATAGTGTAGTGGCCAATCTGTTGGTCTTTCTAGTGGGGACTTCTGTCAGTTTGTCTGCAGTACAAAAATAAGAGGGGTAGAACACGAACAAATAACAAATCATATGCAATTCATACTGAGAGCAAATTTACACAATGTCAGATTAGCTTAGGCTTCGTTTGTAAAAATGTTCTTTGACTTCATCCTTTATTGCATCGTATGACGATTTCAAAGAGAGTAGGTTCAAATATATTAATAATAACATAAATACATTGTTAGCTTATTAAATATAACAGTAACGTGGAAATATCAATGGAGACCTCTGAGTTTTGCGTCAAGATCAGCTTTTCGTCTTAGTGGGCCAGTTCCAAATGAATCAGCAGGCACACTGACTGGCCTTACCACGAAGCACAGGGGTCTCTAACTACCAGTGTTACCAGTAGGCGCGCCGCCATGCAGCGTGTTCAAACTGCCAACGGGTGAAAGGTCAGGTGGTTCAACGTAAACTGAGGTGGGTGACGGGCTAATTGGGCAAAGCAAGAAGGAACGTCGACAGCTAGGCTACGCACAGACACCCAATCAGACGGCTGTGTAAGAGGAGACCTCTCTGGCTAATATAGGTAGCTAGCTAACAGACACCTTTAGCTAACGTTACTAACGTTACAGCCGCACTATTACTGTCTTTTACCGCCAAGTGGTTGCTGGGCTGACCAGGAAGCATGACAGCAGCTACCTAAGTCCAGCAGCCCACCGTACATTGCCTGCGCACGACCATTTAGGCTAGCTCGTAACAAACTAACTTAGTGACATGGCTTGTTTACATCCATGCACCTGCTAGCTAGCGGGCTAGCACAGTCGACGTTAGCCTACAGAAGTAACAGCATTCCGGAAACATGCACCGGCTATTTGTGAGACAAGCGGACATTACGCGCTCCACCTGCGCATGTAGAGAGAAACGGAGAGGAAGCCAGCTAATGCGCATATTTACACACCAGTCTCGACGTCTCTCATAACATTCTCCTCCATCTTCCGTTCCGTTCTCGTTCAGAGGAGCCGACGCTGGCTCAGTGTTGCCACGGCAACGTAGCAGGAGGAGGAGGAGGAGGGAGAGGAGGCGCGCGTCTCGACGTGCTGGCATCTCCATCATCGGCACACCGGCGCAGCACCACGGCAGACGTAGGGCCTACACACAGCACACACATCCATATACACACAGCACACACATCCATATACACACAGCACACACATCCATATACACACAGCACACACATTCATATACACACAGCACACACATTCATATACACACAGTATATGCATATAGGCATGCTGAGTCAAATTCAACTGCTAAACCGTATGTGCTAAGGTGGTAGAATATTAGTAAATACACAGCCGCTCATACTGTACGTCTAACTGAATGAATCATTAAACACAACAAACACAATCTATTAAAATTGATATAATATCCGATATGGTCTGTTTAGCCAATATAGCCGATATTTCCTGTAAATATGAGTCATTTTCTGTAATGCCAAGGGGAGTCTCAAGTTGTCAGTGTGTCTCGGGTCAACTTGAGTCATGGGATTGATCTAATCTAATCTAATCATCTAATCATATTTATTTATATAGCCCTTTTATACAAGCTTGTCTCAAAGGGCTTTACATAGCATCATATAGACATACTACATCATCATATACTACGTCATATACAGACTACATTATATACATCGCTGCACACAAACACATTCACATCTATTGGCAGTTTAGAGCCTTCGGTTCAGCTGACCTGCATGTCTTTGGACTGTGGGAGGACTAGAACGTTCTGATCTAGAAAAAACTAACATTGTAACATTGTCTACATGTATTACCATGAATATACAGAGTGAATACTATGATTGTACACAATGTTCACATGTCACTGTGTACTGTATACAGTGGACATTAACTTTGAGATAGAGGTCACAGTAGCCTAGAGATCACTGCCAATATCCTGTCTTTATTGTCTGTAATCAGTGCATTGTAGGTGCCTCGGTTTCATTGAAGCCATACCTGCACTTTTAATGGTGTTTTCAGATAATAATGAAAAACCTATCACTGCAGGCGGCAGACAGAGATTCTGAATTATCCCGCGGATTGATTAAAGCTGGATGATTTCTAGACAATTGGAGCATAGATGTCATCAGGGCCAATCAAGCCTGGCCCTATTCCTTTCCCATTACAACCGCTGCACCTGATTAAGTACATCAAATGAGCAGCTGCACAACTCCTGGAGCAAGAGGCATACAGGCTGCTGCTAATTTTCAGGTTGTACGCCGTGTGTAACAGGAGCAAATGAATAAGACCAGGGAGAGGGCAATGATTTCTGTGTGTGATCTGCATTTGATGGCAAGCATCAACAGGCCACTGAGTAGGTAGGTCAGCCTGATTATTTGATGACAGGAAGATAGTACCGTGCCGCTGTGTAATATTTTGTTAAAATTGAAAATTGAATAGCTGTCCTTCATGCTGTCATTCCTTTAACACTGGACCAATTAAAGAGCTCCATGGTGGTACAATCATTCATTTTCAAGGGGGAGATTGAAATTGAATTATGGAGCATGAGAAGAATGAATTGGATACGCTACATGTTTCCCTTGTTTCTCAGCTCTTATTTAATAGAGATACTGCGTAGGCGTAGTTGAAACTACTTCAAGATTCTGGCTCGCATGTACCTGTCAGACTTGACCTCATTGTCCGGAATTGAGACTTGACACTTTGTTGAGTTATTTTGTCATATTATTACAATTATGACCAGAGAAACATATTGTATACACATTGTGCAAACATTTTCTAAATATATATTTAAATGCAACATTTAGCAATTCGATTTGACACGGCTGGCTCTCATTTTACTGGTAACTCTACATGACTTGAACTTGAGACATGACTTCAGACATGGACCTTATACTTGAGTGCCTGTGGTACTTTGATGATGTCAAAATATAGGAGTTTATTACTGCAAAGTGTTGAGTTGCATGGAATGGTTTGTTTTGGGTCTTTTAACGCATCATATTCTATATCGGGGTGTGTCTTTCTCGAGACGTGCTTGAAGTAGATGAAAAAATAGAATCGCTTTCAATAATAACCCCTCCCTTCTCTGCACAAGTTACAATCTGCATGCAAGCAGTATGTTTGTTGTCATGAAGTCTGCAGACTGCAGAAATGATTTAATGAACACATCCATCAATGGAAAACAGAAGAACATGAAAGAATAGTACAATCCACATCATGGTCGCTCACATTTTAATTACCTCTCAGGAGAGTGTATTTCTATTTTATTATGAAAACACTTTTGACCTCTAGTGATTTCTGAACATATGAATGTGCGTCACATGTAGACATCCCTGTCATGGATAAATACAGTATCTACAGTAACTTTAAAAAGTATGGCTATTTTAAGTGTGGGTTGCTAGTGACTGGAGGACACACCACCACAGTTCCTTGCAGAACATAACAGAAACCCCTTGGGAAGAAGTGTAGCTTCGGCACTGCAAATATATTTTCTTCCTTTGTTCCTCTGTTTCAGAAAGATACTCTTTCTTCTAAACTGTAAAATGATCAGAAAAGTCAACGCTGGTAGCTAGGTTAAGGGGAGTGTTGTGTGTTTCTGTGAGTGCAGGGAAACCCTTTTTACTTCAGCCATCTAAGGACTTCCACACATAAAGTCCATCATCAGTGAAGGAGGAAGTCATGCGAAAATCAGAGGACAGGGCACAAGCGGCAGGGAATTGGAGACAGGTGGAGGAAGGTCAGGAGAGGGATGCAGAGACCAGGCGGCAGGACACAGAGAATCACTATGGTGACAGCAATCAGGGGGCTCTGGGGAGTGAGGGAGGGTCAGAGAGGAAGGCTTGAGATGCAGCTGACTGAGGAATCAGCCCTCACTCTGGATGATTCAACTGACAGCTCCCTCCAGGGCTCTGCCGGACCAGCCATCCCCAGAGAGGAAGGGCTTTTCAGAACAGGGATGTGGCTAGCAGCCCTTTTGTGAAGGAAAAAATGAAATGGAATTAAAGCCCACACGGCATATAATAATGTAATAAAATTGATAATCCGGAGTAACACAATGATGTTGTTGATGATACTTTACATGTTCCGCCCTTATGGAAAATGTAAAAGAAAAGTTGTGCTCGTTTAAAACAAGCTTTAACATGCAGTAACTTGCTAACCTTACCAATATTATTGCAATCCCTGAAAAGTGGAGTTCCCTGTCTTGATGATATATGTTTGTCTTTCTCTCTTGCCTCCTTTTTTAAATAAACATCCATTCAAACAAACTTAACAGTTTGCTAACACTTCCTCTTTGCTTTGTGCTTTCCCCTTACCCCTCCATCCCCACCCACACTTCTCTCTCTCTCTCTCTCTCTCTCTCTCTCTCTCTCTCCCTCCTCCCTTTCTCTTTCTCTTTCTCTGTCTCTCT
>OMOT01090900.1:0-26754 GCA_900312575.1 Acanthochaenus luetkenii | reverse complement strand
GGACAACCCCGTCTCACACTGCGCCGAGGACACAGGCAGGACCAACATGGTCCTTACTAGATGAAGGATGTTCTGAAGCTAAAATAATTTAAATATCATTATCAGGGTAGAAGTTTTCAGTGGCAGCATAACAATACAGCCATTTCTTAATGAAATACAATCCAACTGTAACTGGTTGGTTTTTATATGGTTGGACTTTTAACAAACATTCAGAAGAAGATATTTTGATTAATCATTTCCATGTTGTACCTTTCCAGTACAGCCTGAAAACGGTCCAACAAGAAGTGGACCTCCACAGCTTCATAACATGCTATTGACATACAAATCCGTTTTACATGGGTTACAATATAATACTATAATTATTAAAATAATCAGCAGTACAATAACAATTAAAATCGAAAACCAACATACATGTACAGTAAGAAACGCTGAATAATTGTGGTATTACAAGTGAACTGAATCACTGATGAACGACATGTAACGAGTATCAGAGTTGAATAACTGTCTGACTAGTGGAGCCTGAACTCTTCGTCACCTCGTCACAGGGTTTCTTGTGTTCCGTCTCCGTACTTAGTTCAGCTCTCACACTTAAACTGTGTCGACTCCGTTACAAACGCAGTTAGCTGTGATCTCCGTCCCACAGGCGTCACAATGTACACAGTGTGTTGCGCCGCTCTCATACCGAAGACATTCAAAGTCCTTCAGCCGCTCTCTGAAAACTGTTCACCTTCTTCTCTGCTGGTGAAGCCAAATCATCATCAACTGTCAGGAGCCACAGCGACTACATCAGTAACGGTACTAAAATATGCCGTAATCGTTCGCTTAATCTTTTTAGCTTTCGATAGCCGCGAAAGGGAGTGATTGAAGGCTAATCTCAACCAATCTAGAATCAGCATTAAAGGTAAGAACCTCAAACTCACGTTTGATTGGTTAGAATGGTCCCCGTCACAAGGCATACAGGCGAATGTACAGAGAAAGGGACGTTCAAGTGAAGAAGAAAAAACAGGGAAAAAACAACCAGAACAATAATTTACACTCGCACAGATGCTCCCAATTATATTTCGAGGTCGCACAGACTCAATTTCGGGAGCATATGTGACCAAAACGGTCGCAATTTCGAGCCTGTCATTGTGAGTTGCTTATCTGTTACTAGTTATATAAACCTGTGTAGAAACAGACAAAGAGAAAAGTATTAAGAGCTCTTGTGACTCTGACAGTGACTTGTTTGGTCGGTACATCCTGGTCATATTTAATACCATTTAGGCTTTCTAATAAAAATGTTTTATTCATGTACACAATGGACTGAATGCTTTCATTTTCTCTTCTTCTACATTTTTAGATGTTCATTCACACGCCAAGCACTTTCTCTAAGGCACTTTGTCTTCGTCGGGTGTACCTGTTCCCCAAAGAGCACCTGTCTTAAAACTATTGACCCAAATAGCACTTGTACAATGTGTCACATAAGAGCAGTTTTCTGCCTACCATGGGACAATTGTGTTTGTTTTATGGTGCAATGGTTAATCAAATACAGCATGTTGAGCTCTCTTGATAGGCAGACCCCAAGTAGCCCATGTACTTCATCACTCCCACGTTCAAATCCCCCATTCCCTAAGAGGCTATCTGAGGCGGTGCGTGAGCTTCACTCTTAGTTTCCCTTCTGCGGAGGAGATGGGGCCTGTAGGCCTTCTCACGCAGCCTGATAATGCAAACCTCCAGTGGGTTCCTGTCATCCCGCTGTACAGGGCTTGTACGTCTTGTTGGTAGCTACCGCGCTTCCTCTTTTCAAAGAGGAGAAAATGGGCCAGTGCTGACATCACCCCCCCTCCTCACCACTCTTGATCTGATGACATAGGCTAGTGCTTCTGTGTCGTCTCTGCATCAGACTCTACAGCCTCAGGCCCCTCACTCCCGCAGAGGTACCATCCGTCCACATGCTGTTTCTGTGTGAGAGTTGATTATGCACATGATGCGCATATGCTGAGCTCTTCTCAGAACAGGCCATCCTCTTACATCTTGCTGTCAAAGGAAACAAAATACAATAACTTAAGTTGCATGACAGGGTAGATATGTTTCTGTTTACAATTGATTCACTGGTTGAGTGTGAGAGTTAGTGATGAGCAAGGCAAGGCTGTGGGCTGTTTTTCAGAGCCAGGTCGTTGTTATTTGTATGTAGGCCTGATAGTCTATATACATGCATTTGTCTGACTTTTTAGCACTAAATGAATAAATGGACTTAATAAAGTCTGAGGCCACACTTGTGTGAAGTGTTGCTTGGCTTATCTGTTGCTGATAAGAAGGGGAATATGTCAGTACATAGTCATGGAAAACATTGTTATGGAGCCTGGTGGTGTCTCACGTTACAGTAGCCTGACTGTTTTTGCTTGTCTGCTTTGTTCTTTGGATATGTCCTATCAGCATGTATCAGGTATCGGATATGGGATTTATTCTTGGTTTATTCTTATTTCCTATTTTGGTAGGTTATTAAAAGAAGTCCTGCATTTCATATTTCTCATTTCTATGACAAATTAAAACCCGCCCAGCTCTCTCAGTCTCTTCCCTCTCTATTCCCTCTCTCCCAGATCTGTGGGTGAGCGATGCCGTCGGGGTCAAGCAGCGACTGCCCCCACCTGGACTGCGTGGGGGAGATCACCAAGGAGGAACTCATTCAGAAATCCCACGTGAGTGCCCACTCATGGTCCTGTCATTAGGTCTACTGTCATAGGGCTACCTATCACACACTCTTGCTAATCTTTGTCAAAGGCAATCACTTCACCAGGTCTGAATTCAACATGCCAAGCAAATCGGCCAATGTTTTCTGAAAGGAAATATGTGATCATGCATGTAGCGTCCCTTGTTGTTTTGAACCATGCTGTGTCTCGCTTTTTCGTTTTGAGGAGCAAGGATGTGACTCTAACCTGAATGTCTTAATGCTTCTCTAGGGCCAGTGCCAAGACTGTAAAGTTGGAGGACCAAATCTATGGGCGTGTCTGGAGGTGAGACAATAGGGCTTCTCACAAACGTATGGATTATTAATAGCTTCACTGCTGGGAATACAGACTGGTAGCGCCGCACCAGCGAACAGAGTTGTTGTTTGGACAGTTGGAAGTGCTGCCTCCTAATTCGTTGTGTCTCAGGAGAAACACGTGATTTGTTTTTGAACACCATGGTGTCTGTCTGTCCTTCTGCCTGCTTCTCTCTAGAATGGCTGTGCGTATGTAGGCTGTGGAGAATCTCACACTGACCACAGCACCGTCCACTCACAGGTGAGAGATCCACAACTGCACTAATGCCCTTCTGCTGGGAAAAAAAAGAAAATAATAAATGTGTAGATGATGTGTTAATGGGGGAGAGGAAGGGGAGTGACTGGGGGGAGGGGTCAGAAGTGATGTGGGATGGGCCTTGAAGAGAAGCAGTTCAGAGTCCCAGGGGCCGTGACTGGGAATAACACTTGTCTCCCGGCGTTGTATTACATTTAACATCCTCTCCAGGATCAAAGAGCCTGCTCTTGCGTCTTTTAGTGTTTGAAGTGCACACGCTGTGAAAAATCATCCAACTCGCTACATCTGGCTACATCTAGAAATTCAGTAGAATTTCAGTGCTGGATCATCCATTATTAATGCCTGTTCCTCAGGGAAGTGGGGGGGGGGAATCAGGCAGCATTTGGAGGCAGGGAGGCATTGAGGCGTGTCCTGATCCAAAGTCTGTATAAAATGCTGCCTGCTGAGGTGCCTACATTCGGTCGGTTTTGAAGGCCCACAGTTCTGTGCGTCCACTGCCGTCCAGATGAAAAAATGTCAGGTTACGGTAGCCAGAGAGCCGAAATTTGTATACAAATGTACGTTTTCATTGGTTTAATCTATTTTCTGAAATGTGTTCTACAATAGGCAATGTAGTCACTGAATATTCATTGTGTTTAAATGTACAACACTTATTTAATTAATTAATACTTTCTACTTTATTGTCACACCCATGCACAGAGCACCGCACACCTAGTGAAATTATTTCTCTGCATTTAACCCATCATTGATCCCCCCCGGATACAAGTGATTGCACAAACACACACATGCTAGGGGGGCCGGAGCAGAGGGCTGCCATGTACAGTACGGCGCCCAGATAGCAATTTTGGGGTTAGGTGTTTTGCTCAAGGACACTACGACAGATTTATCCCCGGGAGGAAGTTTGTTCCAGCAAACTTAGTATGATGGCTTGCCGATTTAAGCATTTTGAACATGGGTGGGATTTGAACAGTGCACATTACCAGTGAATTCACTCATGTACCACATATTCAGGATGCGTGTCTGCAGACAGCCAGCCACCCTTTGTGTTTTTCAGGGGAAGCCATCTTTAAATCTTGAAAGGAAGGTGGCCATGCTTAATTAGTGCTCTAGAGGCCCAGAGGGGAGGGAAACATTTCAATCTCTTGACTATGCAATAAGGAAGAGACTACTGCTGGATCAGATCAGAAGGAAATGGTGTGTGGGAGTGAGGGCCTCAGCTAGTCAGACTGTGAATGTGAGGATCATAAATGAATGAGTAAGTATTTCAAAGTCTTGATCATTACACATCTAAAAGAACTTACTTCTCCCATAGTCACACTTCGCTCAACTAGAGATTGAGGACATTCAACCAGGTTTCGTTGTTAAAAGTAGGTGGAAACAATTAGAGAGTAAAAAAAAAACCCTGCATTGCAGAACCAAGCAAACGTCTTTAGGGCGGCCCTTCATAGTGGGGCGGTGACATGCAGAAGTGGTGTGCTTGTAAACACTCTTGTACCAGCAACATGCGCTAGCTGGCTAGCAAGCATTACCCAACACATCAACTAGACAAACAATACACAGCCAACGAAAGTAACATTAATTATGGTTTCAAACTCACCATTGCACTACAGTGTGTGCTTTGTCAACTGTCACTCCGACCAGCGTCTCCTGAAATAATGATGTTTGTAGAAGCCGCCTCCACTTTGCTTGGCCAACAAACACAAGGGAGAAATCACCGGCGGCGATCTGGTCGTCCATCTCCTCGCTTTGTCCTGCGTATGCAGGAGTGTCCATTGCTTTCAAAATCTGCACCTGCTCCTCCATTATCGACAGGAACAGGCATATGACCAGCACCATAGATTTATGCCCGTGTGCTGACAACAAGTCGCAGACAGTTGGCCAGGGTTGAAGACCAAACTTTTCCCGTAAACAAGCTAACTCGTCTTTCTTGTCCTGGGTTAAACGTTTTAAACAAAGTCGCTGTAAATCCTTAATTACACCAATCTTGTGGACTGAGCACACATTCGATTAAACGGAATCAAATAATCTAATGTTGCTCGGCACATCCATTTGCAATGTTTTAAAAAGCTCCGTGATTTGCTTGAGCTATATCTCAAGTTTGTTTCACTACGGAAGAGAATGGGCAGAGCGCATCATTTCCGGTAAGGCGTGTCATTGACAAATAGTAAGGGGCGTAGATTTCCAAAGCAGTAGGCGTAGGTTTGTTAGCGGCACAATAAAAAAATGATGTAGAAAAAAAAAATCCAAGTCTACCGTGGACAGTTTTTTTTCTACATCATTTTTTTTTCTACAGTATTATTTCTTGTATGTGGGAGGGGTGCCAAGGATCTGTTCTGTCAAATTGTAGTAGTCAGTACTGCGATTCAGGTGTTTCTTTTCTTTTCAGTTAATGATGCCCTAGTTAGTACACAAACTGCAATGTTAAACAGTCCAACAGAGTTGTACCAAATTACCAAAACTAAGTAATACAATGTAATACTTAAGTTACCAAACAGATCATGTATAATTCAAAACATTCTGTGGGCTGACAGAATTGATCTTCCAAGTCCTATGAATCCAGCTTGTTATTAATGTCCTGGCTGGTATAATAAGTCCCCTTCATACATTATTTAAATGTGGGAGTTTCATGGCCGTGCTCGGTCTGGTGTGTCCCCTTCTGCCAGCTCCGCTCCGCTCTGCCTGTCTGTGTGAAGGCTAATGCAGCCCTGTTGAATAATGCAGGGCCTGCTGGTCGGCTGCCGCTCACGTTCAGTCTTCCGTCGGCCTGCCAGGCTGCCAGGCTGCCGGTTTCTGTCTGAGCAGCAGTGGGTCAGCAGAACTCGGCCATGTTTCCACAGCACCAGTCCACCCTGCTGCTGCGCTCCACTCTGCCTCCTCCTCATCCTGTAATCTGAGTCACGCAGCTCCGTTGGCCTGCTGTCTGATTGTGGTCGACTCTTTCTGTGATGCATTTGCAGTTCCAAAATCTGCAAAACATAATGTCGGATGCTGCAGTGTATTTTAGGTTTAGTTGGGGTTTGGAGGTCGATTTTGGGTTCACATTTAACAAGGAATCTCAGGGAAGAGGAGTGAAGCGCCCATCATTGTTAGGTTTTGAATAGATTTCAAAACCTAACGGGCTTTAGTGGGCGGCACGGTGGCTCAGTGGTTAGCACTGTCGCCTCACAGCAAGAAGGTCCTGGGTTCAAATCTCACCTGGCCCTTTCTGTGTGGAGTTTGCATGTTCTCCACGTGTTCGCGTGAGTTTCCTCCGGGTGCTCCGGTTTCCTCCCACAGTCAAAGATATTCAAATATATGTTTTGTGTGTAGTGTGGTGCATGGTGTGATGTACTATGTATATGATGCATGCAATGTATACTTGTATGGGGGCGGCAGTAGCTCAGGAGGTAGAGTTCCCACCCCGCAACTGCAAGGTCGGCGGTTCGAGTCCAGCTCCTCCCGGGAAAAATCTGTCGTAGTGTCCTTGAGCAAGACACCTAACCCCAAATTGCTTCCGTTGAGCAGGTTGGTACCTTGCATGGCTGCCTCCGCCAACAGTATGACATGTAGGTCGCTTTGGATAAAAGCGTCTGCTAAATGCTGTAATGTAATGTAATGTAATTTCATTGGGCCAAATGTCATGAATATTGCTCTACTTATAAAGGACCATGTCAACCTTCGATTCAAGTTTTTTTTAAACAGTGTGTTTTTGGCTAGACCAGCAGATGGTGCAACCCAAGTTGGCCTGTCTCATAGTAGGGTTGGGTGATATAATAATATTGAATATTTTACCAATAACTAAACAGTTTTTTCATTTCCCTCACATTCCCCTGGCTGTTTCAAAGCTGCTATTGATGCTGTTATACACAAGAGTTAATGAATATTATATTAGTATAACATAATAATATAATATTATTAGTATTGTGCAACTGGGCCGTTAGCTGTGCTAGCACTGACCATGTGTAAGAATTCTTTAGAACATAGTGTATTCACTATAGAACCAGAGAGGCCCAGCCACCACCAGGCACACCTAGTCTTGTTCTGCAAGAACAGCAGTAGGCTAATTGATTTACTATTGTGAAGCAGGGTGTTGCGGAAAAAGAACACGTTCTCTATCAGCCCACCCTGGATAAACGTTAACGTTGTCTTGTTGTTTCCCTTTGTTTATACGATCCGATATGCCTGTTCACAAAGCTTTTTTTACAACTTTATGCGCAGGAGACACGGCACAACCTGACGGTGAATCTGACCACGCTCCGGGTGTGGTGCTACGCCTGTGGCAAGGAGGTGTTCCTGGAGCGGAAACTAGGCCCTCGCTCGCCCCTCGCCAACAGCAAGACCCTTCCCTCTCCACAGAATGTCAGTCAAGTAAGGACTAGGCTCCCCTCTGTTTGTCAGCACGGTTTATTATACAATATTGCCTTTTGTGGACATTAGGAAGGCTAGCTTTTAGCTTGTGGCCAGCTTATGTTTATTCACTTGCAGAGTGATAACAGAGGTGAAGTGATAAACAACAGCTAGATGCCTAAAATAATGAAGGAATTAAAACCAATTTAAAAACTCTTGGGTATCCTAATGAAAAATAAAATATATTTGAAAGTTTTCTATCTGCAAATCTATGTTGTCTTAAACAGACAGTTAATATGTATGGGCCTCTCTTACTGTATAATCGCTCAGTTACATAACTGTGCATGTACTCTGCTATCAAATGCAAGCATTGAAAGATCTTTATGATAATACATTCCACCAGTCTGGCCTGAGTGTCTGATGAAACGTCAGTCATGTCGTACCTGGTGGTTCATTGACTAGATAAGCTATATCTGATAAGGTCTGTGTGTGTGCTGTTATGATCCAGGAGAACAGCAGGGCCCCTGGGAGCCCAACTTCTCTGAGAGTGCCCCCTAATGGTGGCTGTGAAGACCTGGACATGGAGGCAGAGGAGGAGGATGACTTGCGTACCAGAGGTCAGCAGCAACACTTAACATGGATGCAGTGTCAAAATGAATGGCACAAATGCTTTAAAAAATAAAAATAAAAAAGTAGTCAACACTGACTATGAGGAGTATGACTGAGTAAAATGTGACAGTATTACAAACAATGTTTGTATTTATATTTATACTATCCACTCACAGATTGCATTTCCAAAAATACATGTTCATCATGGGAGACATGGGTTATTATTATCCAATCACGAGACATGCATTAACGTGCCGAGCCCAATGCCGGTTTGTCCATCTCTACAACGTTCCCAGAAATAGCAGACAGCTCCCAGGTGAACAAATACATTGGGAAATGTCCAAATGTTGCAAACGTAATCTGCACCAATGCAACAGTTTTTTCCAATCTACAGTTAAAGAGCTGCTGCAGTGGAAATAGTTTCCATAACCGTGTTATTATTTTATTGATTAAACTGTTATTTTAGTCAGTGACATGACTAAAGTCTGACTACATTTAAATGACAAAACTTTAAAATGTGAAAATTCACACTGCATGGATGACTTCAACCTCAAATAGAGTTGCTCAGTAATCAGCACCAATCATGATGTGGAAGTGCAGTAAATGAGTGTGTTCCAGCTGGACCGGGCCGGTCCTGTGTAGCACAGTGGGTATAGCATGGCACTAACACTTCAGGGGTGAGTGGTTCGGTCTCCACTGGAGCCATCCATGTTAATAATATGTCCACTCGGTGCTGCTAGGTGCTTTGGAGAACAGCATCCACCAAATGGCATATGTTATGTTAAACCTCATGTGGTGTAGCTCAGGCATTGGCACCAGTCACTGCCTCGGTTGTTTTTGTCACAAATACGGGTCATATGGGAGGGGAAGTGGAGTAAATACTAGACTAGTGTCTTTCAGGAGGGAATAGGTTGGTCATTTAGGATGAATCAGCTGTCCTTGCATAACAGCACACATCCACACTCTGGTGCTGATGCTGTGTCAGTATCAGATCAGGACACTGTTGTCCAGACACTTTCTCTGTCTGCTTTTCCTGTAAAATATTTTGAAGGACCTCTGAACGATGGTTGGTTACTTGCCAAAGTGGCAGGTAGAGTAGACACTTTCAAGCTGCAGTCAAATTTGACAAGCATTTGGCTAGTGGCTTGTTTGAATTCCCCTGGAGTGCATCTGAAAGTTGTGCTTTTCTGTCTCCCCCAGGCCTGACGGGACTGAAGAACATAGGCAACACCTGCTACATGAACGCTGCCCTCCAGGCCCTGTCCAACTGGTGAGACGTCACTCCTGTCCTCCTGTCTAGCCCTCTACCCTGTGTCACCTCTCTGCCTCTTTCCACGTGCTCCTCAGTTTTTCGACATCCTCTACTTTCCACCCGCTGCTCACTCTTTCAACAGGCATGATTTCAGTAGCCATTTATAATAGCTGTTTTTCACCGGCCGCCTTGTTCTCGTTAACTGTGAAAAATGACCACGGCAGTGCTCATTTGAGAGAGCGACAGCAACAGCTGAGTGAAAATTGCTGCAGTGCACCGTTTGAGACGGCAGAAATGGCCTGTTGTAGTTCCCTGTAGGGTTTTCTGTTCCAACTGAACTGAGCTCTTTTTCCATCTGTTCTTTTTATTCTTCTAGTCTCCTCTTTTTCCTTTTTTGTCTCTTTTTATGCGCTCCCTTTACTGTTTTCACACCTAGATCGTTTGGAGCTGGGTTTTTTTAAACCTGGCGCATTTACCCCCCAAGATCGGTTCGTTTGGGCATATGTGAACACAGAGAATTCCAAGTAAAACAATTAGCCACCTGCACTGCTGATGCTCCATTTTCTATACTTTTTGGGGATGTATTTGCGACGGAAGAAAAGTCAGATGGAAGACCGGAGAAGCGTGACGTTTGTTTTGGTCCAGTATATATATTTTCTTTACCAAAGCTCTACAAAGTTCCCTCGCATGAATATCTTCCACGGAGCTGGGAAATGTTTATATTGGGATTAACTGATGATGCGTAGTCTGGATATAAGATAAAAAGGGAAAAGATGTGGGTCAAAATTTGCAATGTAAATCAAGTTTCAAAAATAGGAGGGACTGAGCCACAGAGCTTTTCTGGAACTTCCCTTTGATGTCTGTTTGTACGACTCGAGTGCTCCTTCTTTCGGTTACTGTCTGGTCATTATTCTGTTCGACGGAAACACTCCATGCCTTATTCATTCTGTGTTTTCATTGTCTTTTTTTCTTGTAAACTTGTTTCCACTCAATATCCATCAGTTGAGACTGATGCTCCATCTCAAATTAAGTCCCCGCAGCGGTTTCTCTTTTCAGCTACTTACTAAGTCCTCCAGCCCAGTCCCTCTGTGAATCTGTGATTTTGCTTTGTCATTGAAATATGTATAGTACTTGTCAGATGAAGACAATGTTTATTTAGAGGGCTTTAATGTAAACCTCACATTTTAAATATTAATTTATCATCATTTTGACATATGCTGTTTTTCAGTAGCCACCGGAACACAAACCTTTTGGTGGTGATAAACAATGAAAAACTCTTGTTGAGGCCAATTGTACAGTAAAAGCTTGTGATCTATTTCTCTCTGTCCGGTACAGCCCACCCTTGACACAGTTCTTTCTGGAATGTGGTGGCCTGGTGAGGACGGACAAGAAGCCTGCACTCTGCAAAAGCTACCAGAAACTGGTGTCAGACCTGTGGCACAAGAACAGGTTGGCATTTCTCACTTTTTCACTTTGTCCATCAGGGCACCTCTCCCTGAATGGAGAACACAAATTAAAGGGGGCATCAGGGCAGGAAACATTTTCATCCACCTGTCAGTTACTTGTTGATTCCAAAATTCACTGGTCACTTTAATTCTTTTCCAAATGTGATTTTTGGTGGCTGGGAGAGTAAACAAACACCACCCACAGCCACCATTCAGTTCAATTTTTCTAGCAGCTAGTCTTAATTTCCCACTCTGCTTTATATGAGGCTCTATCCTAGGACTTGTTGTGTTTGTAATACTTTGTGAAGCAGGCTGTGTTTTGTGGTGTTGCAGGCCCTCCTATGTGGTCCCGACCAGCTTGTTCCAGGGAATCAAGGCCGTAAATCCCATGTTTAGAGGATATTCCCAGCAGGTGGGTCCTCCAAATGGTGAAGTAAATGTGCGACTTAAGTGCATGCATCGCTTTGCAATATGTACTGTACACAAAACATGGAGACACTCTTCACTGCTGGAGACATGCTCAACGCTCTTTTGTCAACGTCGTTTCGTTCACATGTTGAAAAGTAAACCGTTATTTTGATCCCAACGAGAACATTTTTTGTACTTTTATTTTTTTCCTCTGCCTTTGGCAAACAAGGAAACGTGGGAAACAAGACCAAACAAGATTTATCAGTTAGTGTAATGTTTCCATGTCTCTGGTGATGATGGGGTGTCTCCAAAATGTGTTTAGAAATATGCAGGGGTGTCATTGGGCCGGAACGCACCGAAACGACGTTGCGAGAGTGAATTTGATGACGGAACGCGTGTTCTGGTTCAATTGTTCTCTTCAATCAATGAAAACGATTATAAAGAAGAAACAACACATTCTGTCAAATTGTCAACCCACTGTGAGTGATAAAACAATGTGTTCGAGTGAATTTAACTTGTAGACAGACAGAAATGTCAATGTCATTTTCACGTTATCCATCTTTGTACTGAATGAAATGACTCTAGTCTAAAGTTTGCCTGCTACCCAGCAAGGAGAGTGAAGGAATATGTAGCTATGTATTGTTGTTTGATTGACTGTAACGTTAGCTAAATATGTTGCAGTGGTGTATCATATATGAACTTTGAGTTAATCTGAACATAGTCATTACAAAAGTTGCCTATAGACAGCCACCAGTAACTTCTGAATACATGCCCTGCTCTATTTAACAGAGCCAGATGGAGGCAGGAGGATCAGTCTCAGATGAGGAGAGACAGGCCAGCAGAGCTGAGGTGATTAGACGATGAAGAAAGTTAATAAAGCTAAAATAAGTGTATTCCTGGTTTTCCTAAAGCTGTTGGTGCCATCGAATAAAAGTGACGCCCATCTCCTAACTGGTACCCTTGTACACAATAATATTCAATTCGTAAGCAAGTCTCAATATGGTGCATTAATTTAGAACAGTGATATGGACTACTGTGTCATAGTCGCGTGGTTATCTGAAATTAAACAACGCCCCTCCAGCCTATTCAAAATCTAATATAAATGTTTTGGCCATGTCATGAAACAAGTGAATTGTATATTTTAAAGGTAATGATGTCCATTCTATCAATATCATAACAAGGACAACAAGAGATTGAGGGAGTCAGGGTCAGGGAGACGGCAGAGAGCAGCCATACCAACCAAACCCCAAGTCCGTAGTGGTGCAGAAGCTGTCAGACAGGACACGGCACTACCACGGCTTCACTACAACCTTTTTAATGTTCATTTTATGTATGCAGCTGTTAGTGCTATGTGTGATGAAAATCTTCCATCAAATTATAATAATTATATCAAACAATTCCATTCAAATATAATGGAGGTTTGTTGTAAGATCAAGTTAACAACTGTATAGACATACATGCAGTGTTTCTGTGAAAAGCTCTGATTGGGGTTAATAAGGTCAATGGTCAAATGATCACAATACAGTATTTGTCATATAGCCTAGTTAGTTTTTAGTGTAAATAATGATAAAAACAACATCAGAAATTGGGTTCCAGCTGTAAAATTTGGATTCCTAAAAAGATACTAGAGGTGCCATGAGCCATGCCAAATAATGTAAAAATGCATGTAATTGCACCCTCAGACCCCCCCGCCTTAAATGTTCCTAACACTTCTAAAATGAAATCGGCACCTTTGTCAGCAACTGTTACCATCAGGATACACGTGTTTTAGCTCTCTGTGCAATGTTATTCTGAGGATATTAGGCCATTAGGGGTCTTTGTTTAACCTTAAAATCAAGTTGGGGCGGCAGGTAGCCCAGAGGTAGAGAAGTGGGCTTGAAGGTCGCCAGTTCGAATCCCAAGCCAGACGGGAAACAATCTGGCAAAGATGTGAGCTGGCAACCGGAGGGTTGTTGGGAGTTAGTATTGGGTGCCAGATCCTGCCGTTGTGGCCTTGAGCAAGGCACTTAACCCCTAAAATTGCTCACCGGGCAGCCTCTGCTCCGGCCCCTCCAGGTTGTGTAGCCTTTGTACTATCACGTGTGTGTGTTTGGGGGGGTCCGGGATGGGTAAAATGCAGAGAAGTAATTTCACTGTGTATGCATGTGACCAATAAAGTACTTAACTTAATTTAAAGTTACAATTCTCTATTAAAAAAATTCATTAAATTAAGCATTTTGGAGATACAAAAATCAGCCGGGAGAGCATCCCCCCATAGAGAGGTGGGTTCCCCAGTGAATTCTGGCCATTGACACCACTGGAAATATGTGGGTGATGTATTGACTTTTGTGTTGTCCCTAAACATTTCCTTTGAGAATGAATTGGTGTTGAGATAGGCTTATTATGGGTCTGCAAACCAGCCTAAAAAGTTGTTCTAGAGCTTATACAGTATTCCTTTTTCTCCACTCCATATATCCCTCCAACCTCCTTCCTAATTCCTATACAGAAATTACATTAGTTCCAGCTCAAATCACTCAACCAGATAAAGGAAATCCTCTGCGTGGTAATTACTTAGCCACTGACACAATTTCACACACACATAAGTGCACACACTAAACGTAGAGGTAAATTAGAGTTCAAGTTCATTTATTTATATAGCACTTTATCACAAGCATGTCTCAAAGGACTTTACAGAACGAGCCAAACTAGATCTACCTGATCAACAATATGTGGAATTACAGAATAATATAAGAATAGTGTAAGACAAACATAGGGAGACGGAACAAAGCACAAGACACACACTATACATTTTTAGCAGGACATAGCAAGCCTACCTATTCTAACCCGAAGCGAACCGACTGGAGTGAGTTTCAGACCAAGCCCGGCTCGCCCGAGATCGTTACACGCAATACTGAACCTAAGACCGACAAAACCCGAAAAATAACCCCAATAAAACGAGTTGGTTATTGCCAGAAAAGGCTGCACAATTTATGTCGGCGGCGGCTCAAAAAGCATCCTCTAAAAAGCAACCCGACCCGACTATTTAGCATAAATTGTCGGCTCGAACTCGACCCTACCAGACGAGCTTTTTCGGGCCCCGTCAGGCTCGGGCTGAAACTGAGAACTCTAAGGTAAATTGCTTGATTTGATTCCAGCTGGGACTTGAAAGCAATGTTTTATGAATTATAGATATAAGGGATTTTAAAAGATGTTTTACTGAAGGAAGTCTCGTTTTTCTCCAGTGTCTGTAAATCAGGGATTTACAAGCCTGAATAGTGATATGATAAAGGGGCCTGTTTCTCTTGGCTTGCCAGTGTTTGTTCAGGGGAGTTAACTGTGGAATATCAATTTGTTATGCCATGCTGGGCTGCACAGCCTTGGAATTAGCATCACCATGCATTGAGTAACATTCAGGGTCCTGGGAGAGGAGAGTTGATTTGGCTAGAGTGGAAGATTGGATGTCGGAGGTTCATTAAGTTTGATTACTCATTCATGAGCATTTGGTTTCTGACTGTAGGGTGCAGAATTGGGATAAACAAGGGGGTAAAGTGGTTCTTTGTGATTTGGAAAAATGGGCTTTGGGAAAGCTCAGCTGTGGCTGTCACACTTGATTTTATTTGGTAAGAATTAGTGCTACATAATATTTTAATGTTCTAAACGGGGACAGGAAACCTTTTTTGTCCACAGGCCACAGTGGCCAAAGTGACTGGTGGAATAGAGTCAAAATGTACAAACAATCTATAGATGATAAATGATGGAAGCTAATATTTCTGTGGTTTTCCCACCATGGCCTCCAGGACTCCCAGGAGTTTCTGCGCTGCCTGATGGATCAGCTTCATGAGGAGCTCAAGGAGCTGCATCCTGAGCCCGACGACCAGTCGAATGGCATCACTATGGACGACTGCCCTGAAGACGACAACCACAGCCAATCAGACAATGACTTCCAGTCGTGCGAGTCTTGTGGCAGCAGCGATCGGGCTGATAGCGAGGCACAGGGTGGGAGTGGGGACAGGCGGCTGATGGACGACGGCAACGAGTCTGAGATGCTGAGTCCTGAGCGAGATGAGATCCAGTCCAACCGAGAGTGGCAGAAGGAAAAGAACATGATTAATGACCTGTATCGCTCCGGGGGTAATGGTATTAATGGGGGAGGCACTGGAGCAGACATGGACAAAGATGTTGACACCACCTCTGAGACCACGCCCATTATCAGCAGCCAGGGAGCCATCAAGGTCCAGGGCAGAACAACAGGTAAATATGGAGAAGACAAGACATGTTGGCTCACATTCTATACGGACTCTTTCATTGGCATATCCAGATTGAATTTGCTTGATTGCTGAAGTTTCAAGTTTTTATTGATCACATACACATGGCATACATGGCTTTGAGATTTGTTGTTCCCATATGCATCTCTCTCAATTTACAACACAGTAAAACAATAAAAAGACAATACAATAAAAAGACAATAAGATTTTAGCAGGTATTTACAATTAACTGAGAATATATAGTAATAAATGAAAATAATAATAAATATTGCAACAATAGTAATAAATAGTAAATATAAGTAATTAATAAGTAAGATAGAAGTACCATAAGTATTGCACAAATATTGCACATCCTTAAACTTGGTATAAGGTACTAAAGTGACAACCGTGATACAGTGGGGTGCGAGGGGGAGTGGGAGGGCACAGTTCAGTTGTTGACCAGACAACTCATCATCATAAGATGAAAGCAAATTACTTTTTGATATTCAGCACCATATCTCTGACCTTGAAACTCACTCAAATTTGGCCCACTCTCCACCAGATTCCTTCCTAGATGTCCAAGTGTCCAGCACCACAAGACCACAGAGTCCCGTCCCCATGGAAGGACACATTCCCAAAATGTCCAGCAGCCCTCCCAAAGCTGCCTCTGGCTGGCCCAACCTTAACTCTGTGCACAAAAAAGGTACTGAGCAATTATTGGCACAGGCTAAGTAGCAAATAAAAGGTAATATCCAGATTGAAGGCTGAAAAAGTCAGGGTCATATTAAGGTAGTTCCATCCAGTGTCTAGCATTGCTGACTCTTACATGCCTGGGGCACAAAACACTAATCCCAGATTTAAGTGACATGTCTATTGGAATAAATCTACAAATCTCTCTCTGCCTCTCCACAGCAGTGACCACATTCACCCCACCAAAGAATAAGCGTCAAAAGAAATACCGCAGTGTCATCTCAGATGTGTTCGATGGGACCATTGTCAGCTCAGTTCAGTGCCTCACCTGTGATCGGGTGAGTGTGGAGGTCAACTAAACATTGTTGTATTTTTGGCTCTTTGTTGAGACAATAGGAAAGCTGTGAGGGACACTAGTATGAGAGTGCACACACGAGAAGGTGGCATTCTGTCCTAAGCCATTTACAGGTTTTGAAAAGTTGGGGATTTAGACAAAAAAAGTCTAGAACATTTTGGAAAAACAAATGTTGCTCAGCCCTGATGTTCACATAACTACACTGTTAAAAGTATCCTAAATTCTTAGATGCAGACTTGATGTTAGGAGTTATAGGACCAAGGGATGGCAGAATTTATTTGGAGATGTGTTCAGGACCAATGATAAGGACAGAGTTTAGCTGTAAAAGGTTCTGGGACATCCAATCTTATCAGCTAAGCAGTCATGTAGTGTAGCCAACTTAACTGAGGACATTGGGTTTGACTGAAAGGTACAGCTGTGTATCATCCGCATAGCAATGAAAAGATTGCTAGTTATGACGACCAATAATATGGCCATGGGGTAGCATATAGTACAGTAGTCGCTATCCACAAAGATGAGTGCTTTCTGTCTGTGTGTCTTGTGGCTGTCAGGTGTCTGTGACCCTGGAGAACTTCCAGGATATCTCGCTGCCCATCCCAGGGAAGGAAGACCTGGCCAAGCTCCACTCCTCCACCCACCAGACCTCCCTGGTAAAAGCCGGCTCCTGTGGGGAGGCTTATGCAGCGCAGGGTTGGATTGCCTTCGTCATGGAATACATCAAGAGGTATGTTAATAATATGCTCATGATATTGTTGATTTACATTTTTACATTTGAGGTATTTAGCTGATTATTATCCAAAGCAACCTACAGTAAGTGAGCAGGTAGGAGTCTAGTGTCACTGAAGGACAGGATACATGACTGTTGCTGGGACTGAACCTGTGACATTCAGTCATGGATAGTCACTTTAACCCCTAGGCCCCCCAGCCGCCCAATAGTTATGTTGATAGTTATGGCAGACAACTTCCACACCTAACATTACTGTGCTCTATGTTCAAAGCTTAGTCCTGTGTCTATTCCCTTTTTTTAGCTGGTTCTGGGGTCCAGTGGTTACACTACAAGATTGTCTTGCAGCTTTCTTTGCCAGGGACGAACTAAAAGGTGAGAAAGCGAACATCACTTTGTTCAACCACCATCGATATTAATGGCTGTTTAATATTGATGTCTGAATTCATGTTTCACCGAGTGTTTTGTTGGATGTATTCCAGGGGACAACATGTATAGCTGCGAAAAATGCAAGAAGTGAGTACCTAATATTTGGTACCTCTGCTGAATATTGAACCACGACTATTAAATATATGTAATCTATTTCAGATTAACCGAAAATAGAAAAATCGTCAGGCTCCATGATGATTGCTTATATTCTTTTTTTCCTCCTAGATTACGAAATGGAGTCAAATTCTGCAAAGTGCGAAGTTTGCCAGAGGTATACAATCAACTTCAGCACTGAATTGCATTACATTCATGCATTTCATATATTAAACCAAAATGTTATTTTTATCTTCAGACCTGACTTTCTGAAATAAAACTTATTTGATTGTTCCTCTGCTCCAGATCCTGTGCATCCACTTGAAGCGCTTCAGACATGAGCTGATGTTCTCCACCAAGATAGGCACCCACGTGTCCTTCCCCCTCGAGGGCCTGGACCTGCAGCCTTTCTTGGCGAAAGACAGCTCCGGCCAGACCACCAGCTATGACCTGCTGTCAGTCATTTGTCACCACGGCACTGCCAGCAGTGAGTAGGGCACGGCCAATCACCCTGTCTGGACAAACTGGGGGAGTCGCATCAGTTGGCACTAGAAATATCCTGCATTCACCAGGCTCTAGAAAGATTTCACATGTACTGTACTTATATGCTGGTCTAACTAATTCCCCTCTCTAATCCCAGGTGGCCACTACATAGCCTATTGCAGGAACGACCTCAACAATCTGTGGTATGAGTTTGATGACCAAAGTGTGACCGAGGTCTCGGAGTCCTGTGTCCAGAACGCTGAGGCTTATGTGCTCTTCTATAAGTAAGCTATCAAACTAGACTCATCACTGTAATAGTTGTTTATTACACAATTGTAAACACAAACTAATTTATCCCTGTATGATTTTGAAAATGCATTAAGTTATTAGCCTTTACTATAAAAAACGTTTACATTTGATGTCTCAGTTGCAGCTGTAATTGATCTGTCGTCTGCTCTGTCCTGTCACAGAAAGAGCAACGAGGATGCACTGAAAGAGCGCAGGAGGGTGTCCGGGCTATTTAACATGATGGAGCCCAGCCTGCTGCAGTTCTACATCTCCCGCCAGTGGCTCAACAAGTTCAAGACCTTTGCCGAGCCGGGGCCCATCTCCAACGACGACTTCCTCTGCTCCCATGGAGGTACCTATGCAAGGCAGACCACGTCGTGTTCATACTGAAACCACTCAGAAGTCAAGACGTCTCAGACTAGGGATTGTTGTCCCTGCCCCCCATGCACAAGCAATTGATGGAGAAACTGCAAGACATTTCCTCCCTTAGCACAATTTCTGCTTTTGATCTTTGCCAGGGATTTGTGACTTTGACGAAGACTGTAGCGTATTCCCTGCAGAACATAGCAGACTTCAAAGAGGGTTTGACTTCTCTTTGTGTGGATGATACTCTCAATAAAGGAGAGGGAAGGATTCTGAAAGGCTTTTGTGCCAATTATGCTCTATTTCTTTTCAGGCTCCTATTAACAGGGCCCTGAAACGTATGGAATTTAAAATTAAGTATGAAAAAATAGGAGAACATGGAGAGCATTGTCTCGTCAAATAAGCACTTAGGGATTGTTTCCTCCTGTGCACCTGCTGGCACATAATAACTGGCTTTACAAGTTGATAAATGAAAAATAATGTCAGTGCAATGAAAGCCTGATTGAGTAGAAGCAGAATATATAGCCAGTTGTGTTGTTCTGTCTTCAAATCTGAAAGTATTACAGTTTAGATTAACTGTCATGCTCATATCATTGCCAGCTGCAGATGATGAACATTAAATAAGACAACAATTACTTTTAACTCTACTTCATTTTACTATCCACTGACTACAATGACTTTAAATAGTAGACAGTTTGCATTAAGGCAGAGGTTTGGATATTGAGAGAAAGGGAGGACAGAATTTGAGTGATGAGGGAGGTTGAGGTGGCAGCTTCTCAGAGACTATAGCTTATTCAATGTAATGGCAATAACAATTTTTCCAACATTGGATCATATCTCTGTAATCGGATCAATATCTGACTCACTATCCATAACAGATTTCTATGTTGTATGACTACTCTGCACAAACCATTATCTTTGAAATGTTACTGTGTGGTGGTCTGTCAATGTCTTATGGATAAATACTTTGTGTTTTATCAGGTGTGCCACCCAACAAAGCAGCGTTCATTGATGACCTGGTAGTAATGCTGCCGCTGAACGTTTGGGATCACCTTTACAGCAGGTAGCCAACTGTGAGATTGGCTTGGGGCTTTAGTGTTTTCATATCTCCCCTTACGTATTGTTCTTATAGTTATACTTTCATTTCCTTCGTAGTTTTGAATGCAGCTGTGTGAGTAAATGTGGACTGCTCTCTGTAGGTATGGAGGTGGACCAGCCGTCAACCACCTCTATGTTTGCCACACGTGCCAGACTGAGATTGAGAAACTGGAGAAACGACGCAAGACAGAGCTTGACATGTTTGTCCGGGTAAGCCCTCTCTCCATACAAATACCAGCACATCTATAATAATGACTGTCTGAGCAGTGAGGAAGAGTTTTAGCCAGATTAGTAATAATGTGTGCAGCCAGTACTCGTGGGTGTGTATAGGTCTATTCTCCAGTCTATTTAACCAGTTGATAGGCTGCCTGTGTTGGTGCTCTTCACCCCAGCAGGAGATGAGAGGTGTGAGCCTGATGAAAGCCTTATCATTAATGCATTGGGACAGATGCAGAGTCTGCCCACTCACACAATGGCTGCATAGAAGGAGAGATGTGTATGATTATACATGAGAGAGCGCGCCAATGGGCAGATGTAGGCTAACAAGTAGGGATTGTGTAATTTCCGAGAAAGGATGAAATTGGCGAAGTGCTGTGTTAGACTGTCTTCTAATTGTAACAACTACCAAAGAGAATTGATTAGGTTTTCCATCTCTTCTCCCCTCAATCCTTTCATCCTCACTACATTTTTTCTCTCCTCCCCCTCTCCTCCTGCTTTTCTCCTCCCTCTTTTCTCTTCTCCTCACTCCTCCCCCATTTCCTCTCACTCCCTCTCCTCCCCCTGTTCCCTCCCTGTAGCTGAACAAGGCGTTCCAGGAGGAGGAGTCTCCAGTGGTCATATACTGCATCAGCATGCAGTGGTTTCGTGAGTGGGAGGGTTTTGTCAAAGGAAAGGACAATGGTGAGTGGACACAGATCTTGCCTCTCCACCCCTCACGCTGCCTAAATGACTGTTTAAAAGGCTAAATGTTTCCCACTTGACAGTAGCGCCTTCATCTGATATCCGGTGGATGGTGATGATTTATCATTTGAAAGATATTTTCATTTTTCATGTGGAACTTCCACATTTTCTACAGTTAACAAATATTGCTCATGCTCAGAAGAAAGTGTAAATGTCCCTTTCCCTCTCGATGTATCTTCAAAGAGCATGTCTTAATCCCCTGAGTCAAGTTTGCCTGCTGCTACTGCAAAATATTCTATTTTCTTTTACTTGTCCTCGTTTTTTGCTTCTCTTGCTTTTTTGTATTGTCATATCTATAACAGCTTACATCTGGCATATCTACAAATGTCCTTTTCCTATCATTTTTGCTCCTTCAATATTTGTTTTCCCTGTGCAGTGAGTCTGGAACAGAAATTGCTTTCATAATATGACTACCACATTTGACATTAAGGATAATTGCACTCAAACAAATAGCATTGAGAATAGACCTCTGAATAGATTAGGTGTACATATTACTACAGTATGTAATAATGACTATTTCTCATCTTTCACCATTTTGAAGATCTACCGGGGCCAATCGAGAACTCCAAGATTGCAATAAACAAGAACGGCCATTTAACACTCAAACAAGGTACAAAGCTTTTTGATTATTTCTCTGCTTCACTGTTCTAGAATTATATCGTTTCAAATCTTTGTTCAGGGATTGTAATTAGGACAACACAAAAAACAGGAAATTATGGAAGGAAAGTAGGTAAATCTAATCTCCATTACAATTAATAACTAACATCCTTTAGGGGGGGGGGAATAAAGAAATTGCATCCCTATTTGTTAGAACAAGTGTTACTGAATCTCAGTGAATTGTGTTGGGTGTTTATGTATTTCTGTAGATGGTAGTGATATTTCAGTGTGTGTTTACACTGACCCTGCAGGAGCTGACTCGGGACAGATCTCTGAAGAGACGTGGAACTTCCTCCACTCCATCCACGGTGGAGGTCCAGTGGTGACGGTTCGGCCCAACATCAGCCACCAGGAAGCAGAAACATCGCAGTCAGAGGAGAAGATAGAGGTGGAGACACGCTCAGTTTAGCAAAGCGCCCAAGAGAAAACAACAAAAAATACATAAGAAGTGAAAAGCCTTTTATTTTGCACTTGACGTTTATTTACAAAAGCATTCAAGCAAAAGACCTCATCTTTACCCCATACATGACAGCCTTTGACAACTGACAGAGGGAATAAACATGTCTGAAAAGGTTTGTGATGTTGTACATATATGTATAAAGATCTCTTAAATTTCTATTAGCACTGTAGTATTCATGTGACGGGACGTTTCCAGAACCAAGCATTTAAATTGATGTGCAGCTAATGATTCAATTGAACGCCACGTGTCCTTTTCTCTTGACCAAATGAGCAAATATGTCACCATCTCTACAATATATTGTGTTGCTAGTAGGGTTGACTCACAATGCATCTTGCTGTAGATATTGACACGGTTTTCCTTTTGTAAGAGAATATTGTCCAATGAACGATAAGAAGAGCAAACTGACACTTTCTGTAAGCGACGAAAATCAAAAGGTTATCAAGGGACTAAGTACTGAGTATAGTCTCAGGAATGAATTTTGTGTTTTGCACTGTTCTGTAGACTGGCAAAGTGGCATGCTCACACACATGTCTGGTTTGTTTTTGAATGTACCAGTATTGATAGTATGTGGGTCGAGAGTGTCAGCACTTGGTTATTTATCCCTGAAGGGTGTGATTTACTAGGATAGTCGATTTTTTGTTTTTGTAGAAAATCTGTGGCAGGCAGAGTCTGTTAAGAATGCATGCTTTGAAAACACTTGTTCACACTAACTCAAACCCAAATGAACATAACATGTTAAATGCAAAGCTGCTCATAAAATGTGCACACAATCACAAAATCTGCAACTATCGTCACTAAATTGTACATCTACAGAATACACCGTGAGGTATGTAATCAGCAGCAGCAGCGATCTAATTAAAGGCGTCAATGTATGTGTTTGGGCATGGTGTTGCTTAATGTGTTGACTGACGGGGGGTAAACACACAATGCTGTACTGTAAGTCCATATTGCATATGGATGTCTCCTGACTTACACATCTCTGATTTTTTTGCTGGCTGACTATTAAAACTTGATGAAGACGTTTGAACATTGTGGTCGTGGTTTGATTTCGTCATGAGTGGTTGTAATATGATCAACACGGGCTGAAATTAGAGGGGAAATAACCACCTATTACACCGCGTGCCACCAATCTTTAAAAGTGCTAATGAACTCTAATCATTAAGTCAATCCGATTATGGACCAGTCTGACACGTTGCACTTTTGACAGAGGCAGAAAATGTACTGTACGGTGTTGCATTTTGATGAGCGCGGCTGAATCGGCTCACACACCCCGACTAGTTGACTGGGTTGAAAACATGGCTGCTGCCGAATGTGCAGCAAATTTACGGAAGTGAGGTATGTAATTCTTGAGCTTCAAAAGCCATTTAGCCGTGAACCTCTAGTTTGGTGTGTGTACTATAGCCAATGATAAACCGTGAGTTGATTTGCTCACCGAAAATGTCTACGACCAGCACATTCGCAGTACGCAAATGCATCGGCAAAGTTGTGCGCGGAACAATCAGCTAGCTGGCTAGCTAACACGAGCCTTCCTGCAGCTAGCCGTAGCAGCTAACTAGCTACCCGACTCCGTTATACTGCTTGGTTGCTAACCATGCTACTTGTTTCCGTACGCGACACTTCCAAGTATAAACGTCGGCGTACCGTTAGTTGCTATTCACTCCACCATATAACCACATATTGTGAGACGTGATGTTTGCATTAGTTGTCTTGGCTAGCTAGCTTGTATCCTAACGGTATTTTATTCTGACGTTATGACGTTAACCAAAGGTGATACATAGCAGATCGCCACGATTCTTTTCTACTCGATGCCGTTAACAAGCAAACTAGCCAACGTGAACAGGCTAAGCTAGCCAACTTGGCTAACTAGTCGTTCACAGGGGAACATAAAAAATGGCTAGCTAACATGCCAGTGTACTCTTAACGTTGTGTTATTAGACGCAAAACGCGTAAGTTATTACTTTATGTCGTGGGCGCAACAGTGTGCAGCTTGTCCCGAGCGTTAACGTTATATATTTAACGTTAGCTATTCAGCTAAGGTAGCTAGTTTGCCCAATAACGCTAACCAGCAAGCTAGGTCAAGTAATGTTCGCCTGGAAGTTGGTCCATGCTAACATTTAGCTTGCTCGCCAGCTTGTGTACATATTGGGGTTGTTTCCCCCCCCGAAACATCTCGCTGGAGTTTGATAGTTAACGTTAACTTCGGAGGTTCACCTGCTGCAAAGTAACGTTAACTTGACCAGTGACACGTGCAGCGGCAACACCGCCGTCCAGTTCGGTTGACCGCGTCCTCGCGCCTCCAACTTTATGGCTGTTGGGCTGGCGGCAGCTGGTTAGCTAGGAGGTTGGGGTTCGAGCGTTTCTCACCGGGATGTTTGTCAATACCACTTCGTGGATGTTGTGCTGCCTTTAGGCCCCGTGTGAGTATTTAGCTACAAGTCGGCAGCGGAGACGAGCAGTCCAGCGCGATGGTAAAGATACTTCACAGCTTGTTTATCACTCGTTGGCTGAAATATTTCCCCCGAGCTAAGATCGCGGACGGATACCTTCGTTTAGCTTGTTTACCACTTTGATTTCTCCGCCCGCTCCAATACCCCGAATACCTTGGTTGTTTGTTTGTGCGTAGCGCTAACGGTTCCAAATATCTGGCTAAACCGTCTTTCGTTCATGTTGACAAAACGAGTGATTGTTGGTGCTGGTCAGACGGGCTTCTTTAAATGTAACCAGCACGTGTTAAGTTCTCAAATAAACACGCGCTTTCGGGAACAGGAAGTTGCCTGGTTGCGGGTTACAGTCACACCTTGTAGGGTCTACCCAGCTAGCTGTTGGGTTTGACACTTTGCGTTTTGGGCTTTAAAAGCTTGTGCTTCAATTCGCCTTCCTGTCGGCATGATGCGTCCTACTCAAACGGTGTGCCAGGCCCAGTTGCCAAGTCGACCAGAACAAGTGGCTGTCTTGCAACATATAATGTGCAGACTTTCATTAACGCGCTGTAATGCAATAGTACTCAAACTGGGGCTCCTGTGGGATTCCTGGTCCACAGTTTGTTGGGACATGCCCGGCAAAACAAGTGGTGGTGTAATTCCGCTATTACTTCATCTGTTAGAAGTTAGCACAGTGAGATAATGTATAAGAGTGACTCTTATGATTAGCAACTCCACTCTGCCCACTGTTATATTCCCACCTACACTAGAGACGGAGAACATAAATGTTAGATGTGGGTCCCTGGGACAGATCCTTTATCAAATTTAGGTCTGTGGTCTAAAGCATATCTTTTTGGGGGGTTCTTGGCATGGAAATGGTTTTTCACGTATCTACCAACGTTCCCTAGACTAGGCGAGGCGAGTTTATTTGCCCAGCCACTGTCGGGAGCAAAATAGTAGGTGAAATAGTAAGATTTGGAAGATAATGTGTCACTCCCCTTAACAGCCATACAGGCTGCTGTTTGAAAATGATGAGGCACTGCCATCTGTGCCACCAATATGGTAATTGTGACAAAAGAATGAATGAGTGTACTGTATATTTGACCAAATTCTTCTGTAAACAAACCTCAGTTGCTTATATCGTTATTCAACTGAACTGTAACCCTGATAATTATCTGAGTGCTCAAGTAGTGATTAGGTTTCTAGTTTTTGAGAGCACCTCAGATGATTAGGCCTAATTAGTTTTGGCATGTTGAGGTCTAAGGATGAGTGCTCAGTCTGAATAACCTGCCTCATGTCTCCCCCTTTCTGTTTTTCTTTCTCTCCCTTATTTTATGCATGGTCAAATCACATTAGCTTTCTCAGCTTGAGTCTTTAGTGGAGTGTGAGTAATATGTGCATGTGGTAGTGTCTGTTCCAGGTGACTATTATCTTAGCTCCCACTAGGAATATTATCAAAATGTATTCATAGTAGGGATGGGAGTTTGGGCTTTGTTTGTACACGTTTACGCTTAGAATTTTGGTGTGTGTCCGCGGTTAACCGTAACATGGCGTCATAGCATAGAGGTCAATGATACTGGTCAGAAAGTCAGGTAGCTGCTAGTAAGTAAGCACGCAGTTATGAAGGATTAATGTTAGGAGGTAAATATAGGTTAGAATATACTTTACTGTTTCAAAATGTCATGAAATTCTAATAAAACAGCCTTCCAATCACGCCGTGTTTTTGTTATTGTGACAGACCTTCAACCATCTTGATTATGTTATGTGAGATGCCTCTCGTGACTATAACTAGGGTAGGCTACAATTATTATAATACAATGTCTATATATTATAATACAGGCTACTAATAATAATTAATTAATAAAGGAAAGTTAAAAGCTTACGTTTTTTATTTGTAATAAACAAAACATTGATTGCCAACAGCATCTATCAATATTGACAAAAAACAGTCAATTCTTCAACCATTTCAACTTAGTGCTTGACAGTAGCCGAACGTGAGGATTTTCAAAGCTTCGAAAGCTTGCTGAATAATCTGATCTAAAATAATCTGTAGTTCTTGACCGTCTAAATAAATATAGGTAAATAAATATAGGTTACTATGCTAATGTTACTCTGTAGACTATTTAAACTAGAAAACTAGACTTTAAGCTAGACTAGGCCATAGCACATTTAAACTCACAACGCAGTGTACTT
>OMOT01090859.1:0-10243 GCA_900312575.1 Acanthochaenus luetkenii | reverse complement strand
GGCTGAAAGGGACTACGAGGGGATCGGTCAGACTGGGCCAAAGTGGAAAGGAAAGCCTTGAAAACAGCATGCAAGAAAAATGTATTAACACAGTGACAATGTCTGGTGTTGGGGTGTATGAAATCACAAAATGTTAGCGTGCACTGGTCTGGTTAGGCTGGAAACACTGCATGACTGAAAAGTGGTAAAAGTTTGGACATCACACACTTATCAACTAGCATTTGCAGATTCTTAAGTCTTAAGTCACAGGAAGACACACTTGATGACCAGATGAATTTGAGGAACACACTGTTCAACCAACCAAAACAAACATGAAGGTGTAGCATATTTCTTTCCCCACCTCCCCTATTTTTCTCCTTCTCTGGCACTCAATTCTCATTGGCTATTGCTGGTCTCTGTTCAGATGTCATTGGTTGACCAGCTCAGAACAGAAAAGATATCAAGACTTATAGATTCAAGTCATAAAAATCAAAATGTTTGAGATAATGGTCCCGACTGGATCCAGAGGCCAGAAAATAAAGTCCTGAACCCTCACACACAACTGACTAAAATAGCCCCCTCTGATCTTGAAAATCAGCCGTGATGTAAAGAAGTAGCTATATTCGGCCTATGAGCCCCTTTCACACATCCCGTAACATTGTTTCGGTTTTACCGGTGTCATCCGGTCTGCGATCTGGCACTGGTTTCATTTGATACACGCAGACTATACCGGCATTTGTCATTATGAGATATACGGCAAAAAAAACAATATATTTTTTCGTTCATAAGCTGAGCACTAGTTGCATCTGTGCGCTACATGAGCAGAGTTGGTTAGAAATTAAGGTTGGGATCATGTTTCACTTACAGCTGGTCGGAGGAGCGGCGGAGAGGGAAGCCGTGTTGTCTTGTTCAAAGCTGTGAGCAAGCAGTTAGCCTCGCAAGGCTAACAAGGCAAACAAGGCTAACACCAGAAGCAGCTACAGCGGAGGAAACTACTCGGACTCCCTAACAAATAAAACCACTGAGGAGAAAGTTGCCGCGGAGATGGACATTTCATAATAATAATTTAGAGGGCAAACTTTAAAATACAAGTAAATCTCAAGGTACTTAACAAAACAATCAAATAGGCACAACAATAAAATGAAATTACACAACAATATAATTAGCAAGGATAAAATGTTCAGGTAAGACAACTCTTTACAAACAGAAGACAGAGATTGACTGAGCTGACCCGTTAAGATTGGTGGAAAATCAACGAGGCCCGCTTTCCACTGCTATCAAACGTAGCAGGTACCTAGACCATTTCATATTCTGATTGCACTAAGTTTGAGTACTGAGACAAATACATGCCTATTTAATTCATTTTACTATTCCTTTGTTTTGTATTTGACTTTACATAGATGTTTACAATTTGCTCTTTCTAAAACTTTTCATAGCAGACACATTTGACACAATACCTGTTGCACTAGACTGGATCTTTATTTTATTGATTTTGATGTCAAGCACGTTTTTTTAGAAACTGATTAACCAAGACCGAGTATACTTCGGTTTTAGAGTACGTTTTTGATGCCTATGTTACGCATTCTGATAATCAGTTCGTTTTAGTGGCTTTTAAACCTTTAGTATTGCTGTTGCATTTAACATGGTAAACATTTTCAAAGAATGATTGAATGTTTGTGTTGAGGAATAAAAACCAATGTGTGTCACACTTGGGGTGTCTTCCGTGTTTTTGGTTGAGTGCGTCATCTTGAGTTGAGAAGTCGATATTACCGGTGTAAACCGGTATTGGGCAACATATCAAACTGGTTTTCAAATTCTTACACTGTCCCAAGCCTACTTGGCACAGTGCTATGCTGCCATTTATGCTACTCATGTGGAGCTCTCTTATTTCCACGTCTGTCCAATTCCAAATTTTTGAACAATCCTTCAAAAAAAGCTACAGCTGTGTATAGTTGTATGTATTTCCCTACTACATGCGGTCTTTACATGGCACAGCCAGCGGAATAAACTCGTCACCTCTTTGAGAACTTTGTGATTGGCTCACAGTTCGACAACAGAGCGTCCTACATCAGAGCGTCCTAATGTTGTGCGTACTTTTAATGTTTTAATGTTATGACATTGTTCACATATATGGTCATTACAGAACTTTACCAGTAACTTTACGTCTTGAGCAGGGAAATTGCAGGAACTGACACAGGCCAGATGTGTGAAAGGGGCTATGTAGTCAGCCTTAGCTGCATTACATCCATATGGGTGTTTACCTGTGCATGTGTGTCTCTTTGCCCATCTCCATTCTCGCCTGCACAGTTGAGATCCTCCACCAGAACTGCCGGAAAGACGCCGACAACACCGTTAAACTCGCCCTCCCAGAAACCATCGTCCTCGTGGGTCTCTCTGCTTCGGATGCGGATGATGGCACCCTCTGGGAAGGACAGTTCATCTTCAGTTTGCCCCGCATAGTCGTACAGGGCCTTCGCAAATGACACTGAGAAACAGAGAGTAAGGTAGAGAAAACCCACACTGAAACATAGTGAGTAGGATTTGACCGATATATAGGGCCAAGTATGCATGAATACATTTTCTTCTTCTTATCATCATCTTGGGTTTCAATGGATTAATATAAATAATTATCTGGGCATAAATGAGAATTGTCAAATTAAACGACACTGAATATCAGCACATAACATCCACTATTGGTGCCTTCAATGCAAAAATATCAGTATCAGCCTTCAAAAACCCTTATCGGTCTAATCCTAATACTCTAATACTGGGCACAACAACACGGCTTATCTCTTAACTTGTAGAAAATGTCACAATGTAGAAAGTAGAAGTAAACATTTGAACAAGCTATGCCAGGCTATAGTAATAGTGTTGGTAGTGGTATCCCTCACCATTGGAGTCTCCATTGACAGTGCTAGTTGGTGGTTCTGTTTCGGGTTCGGTGGAGTTACTGGAGGAATGGGATCGGGCGTCCAGCGCTGCCAGAGACTGCAGCATACTCAGTAGGCTGTTGGAGGAGGGGAGCTGCAGGTATTTCTCTGGGACATAGCCTACCTGCCCACTACGGTTTCTGGCCTGGAAATTGAGGAAAACACACTGATCAAGAAACAACAAGAGGTGTTTCAGTGGTTTTAGTTTGCTTGACACACGAAACATCCCTGGTTTGAAACAGCCAGAAACATAATCTGTCACCCCAAAGGAGTTG
This sequence comes from Acanthochaenus luetkenii, assembly GCA_900312575.1. Classification (NCBI taxonomy): domain Eukaryota; kingdom Metazoa; phylum Chordata; class Actinopteri; order Beryciformes; family Stephanoberycidae; genus Acanthochaenus; species Acanthochaenus luetkenii. The sequence continues at coordinate 7,059 of OMOT01090859.1, read as the reverse complement.
AGCTGAAATGCTGAAGTCAGGGGAAGTACATCCAACAGCATGGCTTAAATCTATGGAGGTGTGGTGTACCTTGACCCAGTCCTCCATGTCTCCATCATCAATGACCTCCAGGACTTCCTGCTCTTCGATGGTCAGTTCATCTGGCTGAGATGCCTGGCAACAAGGAAAGAGATTAGGCTACCAGTTTGCTTGCATGTGGCAACTTGGAAAGCAGAGTGAAACAAGGGCATCTATGAGTATAATGTCAGCTGTGTCGACTTTCGCCAACTAAGTGTAAAATGAATCGCAAGGCAACAGTAAACACGTCGTCACCCACAAATGATGCAGTCCCCCTCTGTGCCAATCAGTAATATGTCACTTTGTTTTGACCTGTAATTGTAGTGCCCCCTTGGGTCGATCAGTGCAATTTTGAAATAGCTGAATCACAGGTGTGAGATGCATCATTTTGCCAAATATTGTAAAATTAATAACAGCGGTGTCTGTGATATTGCATGTGACAAACAAAAGCAGAGAGATCCATAGTCCATAGTTTATGGTGGGTGACAAAAAGTATGAACAAAAAAAAAGAAAGTTACAGCATTATGAGTGTGTGCAAAATAGCAGTAGAACATAGTGAAATATAGAAAATATGAAAGTTACAAAGAAAAATAAATGTATGCAGTATGAAATGAATGAAACATTCTAAAAATATTAACCTATATGCAATATTCAAATAGACGAGACAGAATATGAAGGAACAAATATGTGAATGCACAGCTTATACACGTTGAGTATGTCCAAGTATGTGTCGTATTCCCATTAGCAGGTCTAGAGAAGGCCATATGTGAGAATATCAGAGGTACCTTGTAGGAATAGAGCACTTTGCAGGTGAGGGGGTAGTTCCTCAAGGTGCTGGAGGGGCTGGAGCTGCTGTCGTCCAACACTTCACCACTATCCTCCATCTCCTCCTCATCCTCTCGCTCCAAATCCGCTGTTCCCTGGGGAAATACAAAACACTAGACAATCCGCTTTGGTGGACACCGTCAGAGATAGTCATAGGTGGACAGAGAACCAAAATATCTTCAAATAGAACTGAAATTTTACTTAAGCAGAAATTATTGGTGTAAAGTTACTGAAAAACAAAAAGCAGACAGTTAAAATATTTCCCATGCAATGCTAAATTAGTTTTATAAACTGTTGAGTGTTCTAAAATGTGATGTTTGACATTCATGTCAGAATTAAACCTGTGATATAAAAAGTAAAATGTCTGAAAATGTCTATTCCCATTATTTAATAACATTACCAAATGTTTTGGCTATTAACTATCCAACTAGCTAGCAAGGCAAGCGAACTAGCTAGATAATAATAATAACCAGGCAAACATAAACCAATAATACTGTAGCTGGATGGATGTTAACCAAGCTGCCGTCATAGATAAATGTTTGCATTTAATGTTACATTTAGTTAACTTCAGTTTCCTCCACATGCTTGTGCAACTTTCATGTAATTTACCATTGTCCAGTTTCTGATGCAATAATTATGGAGATTACTAAATGTGTACTCTGTAATGGATTCAAATTAAAATGTAGTGAAGGACAATACAGGCAAAACATATCCAAGTAAAATTACTGACTTCAAAAATACTAATACATTATTTCCACCCTTGGTGGGTGAACAGTTAATGATTATTAAAGTACAAGGTTAAATTTAGAAAAAAGCATCACCCACCCCCACCCCATCTCCTCCGTATTTTTGCATTTATGCTGTGCTTTAGTGATCTTACAGAGAGCGAGGGATCGTGAGAACTGAGGTTGGCCCAGCGTTCGTTCTCCAGCTCCTCCATCACCTGGTTCATGGCGCTCTTCAGCCATGTTTCAACAGCAACACCCGCCTGCCTTAGCAGGTCCAGACGGGCCTCCGCTTTCACTTTCACCGCCTGACATTGCAGCAAAAAATAAATAAATAATACAAATCTGATCGACAAGTGCAGACAAGACATATGACTTTGATAGATATAAATTAAGTGGACAGCTGGAACATTTTGGAATGAAACGATTACTACACACTGAAATTATCAATAGGGATCAAGTGATAAGGGTTAGGTCTTTGAAGGCTGATCCCAAAACCAATATTTTTTGGATTGAAGCTGCCGATAGCTGATATTTTCTGCTGATATGCAATGTGAATTGGCATGAATCTGACCATTCTCATGTCCAAAAAAATGTGCTCAGTCTCCCCCACAATTGTATTATTTTCAGGGTAAAAAAGCCTCTGAAACGGCATTCAGACCATCATGGGATACTAAAACTCTCCATTGAGTATGAGAACATTTATTTAGACCGTCAACAACTATGCTTCATTTTAGATCAGATTATTCAGCAAGCTACTGTCAAACACTAAATTGAGATGGTTGAAGAATTGACTATTTTTTGTCGATATTGATAAATGCTGTTGGCAATCAATGTTTTGTTTATTACAAATTTAAACAAATAAAAATTATTTATTCATACATTATTATTAGTCGTAGTAGCCTATGTTTTAATAGACGTTGTATTATAATAGTAGCCTACCCTTGTCCGTAATTATCATGAGATGCATCTCACATCACACAATCGGGACATGTATGGTCTGTCACAATAACAAAAACAGTTTATTTTATTAAAACATTTAGAAACAGTAAAGTATATTATATTATCATACCTGCAAACTCATAAAAGGCAAAAAAGCTGACAAACCCACCAACCCCAAACCCTGTAGGGAGGTCCGAGGGCATGCCCCCCGTGAAGATTTACAATCAAAAAATACATCATCTTAAAATGTAGCATTCTGGTGCACTTTCTGGAGAGGAAAATTAAGGGAAAAACAACATTTACTTTGTTCAGCTCTAGTGGAGTTGACCAAAAAGTCATGGCTGGTGAGCTAAAAAGTTTATTTCATTTCTTCAGTCTTTTGGCTTGGACAGTCCTTCAAGTGCTCGTTTCAGAGCCTGCTTCACCATCAGAGGTGTGAAGGTAAACGGCAGCGAATGTTCAGCAAGAGTAGCGAGAACCAGATGGTTTTATCCAAAGCAACTTACATATCATTATATACATACATTATCATATACTTAATTACATCATATACATACTACACACAAGCATTGTTACTGTAAAGCTGTTACACGTGTAGCCTATATTGTATTTGCAATAAATATGTATTTAGTCTCCTACAACTATTTAGATGGAATAAACATACCCTGTACAATGTTTTCTGATGGGCTGCTTGACATTTGCCCGAGTACATTATCAACAGTACAATAATAGTTGTGATTTAACTTAGTGACTCAGAAAACTGCAAGCCTCTAATCAACACACACCTCTACATTAGCAGCCAACTGAAATGAAGGTACAGGCACCATAACTCTCTCTCATTGTTTTGGGGCACTTGGGACTGTTGGAACCGGAAGTACACTGGCTGTGGTCATTATGGTTTACACCTCTGTCTGGCAGTGTGCTGAGAGCATGTGAGCCCTTGTTGCTGTAATTTACCTCCTTTGAGCAGAGGCTGCATTTAGCATTGGTCTTTGGTTTTTTTCCAATACTGTGACAGCTGGAAGCTGTGCTGCACTCCCTCCACCTTTAGCTCCATTTGCACCTCAGCCCTGCGTCAAGCTGCGCTACATAAACAGCCTCTTCTTCCTTTATCTCTCATTCTGAAAAATGGACCAGATATTATCAGCTGGCATCAGGGACTTGTTTTTCAGTACGGGCGGCAGTAGCTTAGGAGGTAGATTTCTCGCCCTGCAACCGCAAGGTTGTCAGTTCGAGTCCAGCTCCTCCCGGGGTAAAATCTGTCGTAGTGTCCTTGAGCAAGACACCTAACCCCAAAAGGTTCAAGTTGAGCAGGCTGGCGCCTTGCATGGTTACCTCCGCCAACGCTTTGGATAAAAGCGTCTGCTAAATGCTGTAATGTAATGAGTGACAATGACGTTGACGAAACATCAGTCTACAAGTTAAACAGGTTAGGAAAGATTTCATGTTGTAACATGAGGGAAAAATTATCACAATACACTTCAACTTGATTTAGTAGGTTAACGTTACTTTACCAACTAGTTACCTAATGTCAAATTACATAATCGGCAGCAAACAAGACTTACCTCAAAACTCGAGTTCATTGTAGCAGGTTAGCTACCGGAGAAAAGATCCAGTAACGTGATCCGTGAAAAGGAGAAAATGAAGATGTGGTTCTCTTGAAGCTGATTGTCCAAAAGACTTGACTCGTCTCACCAAAGATGTTTTATTGCAAAGAGGATTACGACATAAAACGGCATCTGGTCTCAGGACAATCGATGGGAGATTGCGCTGACTGGCCATGTACCCCTACCCCTTCGGATCTACACGATTCACGTTGATGATTTTGGTTCAAAACTACAACTTTAGCCGAAAAGCGACAAGTTTGCAGGTATGTATTATATTCTAACCTATATTTACAGCCTAACGTTAATCCTTCATAACGGCTTGCTTACTTATTAGCAGCTACCTGAGTTTCCGACCAGTATCATTGGCCTCTATGGCTATGATGTCACGTTATGGTTAACCGCGGATACACACCAACATTCTACGTGAAAACGTGTACCAAAAAATACCAAAAAGCCCTTCCCTAACGCACGCACACACAAACACGTTACCTCTGCCCTACGAAGACTCTGTCTGGCCACCTCCATCTTGTTCTCAAGCTCAGTGTTGTTTTGCTCTGAGGTCTCCTGGGTCCCATATTCCTCCAGGGCCTAAAAAGGTCACAAACAAAAAACAACCTCACATTTGACCATTAAAGGACACTGACAATGAAAAGGAGTACCCAAAAAATAGGACAAACTATAAAACAATAAAGCCATTAATTGAAAACATTTTATTGCAATAAACCAGAGAAGAAGTGACTCATTTCCCGGTTCCTTGACACAGACTTTCATCCTGGTTTACTGAATTGAAGATAACGGTTATTGCCAACCTCGCCAATAAGCATTTTATCAGGGAGGTTGGCAATAACTTATCTTCAGCACTTCAATTTCACAATAACACATCAAGGAAGGTAAGGATGGGGGTAACGGTCAACTCTTATCCTGTATCACATTGCTTCAAATCATCTATCAGGAGTCATTGGACCTCATTCTGGAACACAGTTAAGAAGACATTTCTTCTGTAAGTCCACTTCCGGGACAATTCTGGCATTCCTGAATGGTTTCTTATCTGGGATTTGTTCTTAGCCAAGAACAGGATTTAAGAACATGAAAGAGCAGTCGTAAGTCGGCCAGACTGGAGTGTGCCATGTTCTTAAGGGCTGAATTTGTGAGAAATCTGGCCTTCACATCAATTCTACAGGCATCCTCGGATTTAAACACTTATAATAATAATAAATACGATAATATTTAACAATTATGTTTCTAATTTATAGTCATGATTCTACGAGGCATCGTGACGAAATACTCCACTACACGTACACTGAAAATGGCAGTGAATACATAAATCAGCACTAAACTCAATCACATGGATATAGCCATAGTGGAATAGAATGGACACATCTACATTCTGTAAATAAACATGTGAATATCCTAAACTAAAATATATAATATGGGCCTACATAATATAGATAGGACCTATCTAGATACTCATGTATTTAAAAAGAAAAAGATAGTTATTCTTCAATCTTTAGTTTTCTTGCCGTCCATATTTGTCTGAAGAGCTGATCTTTCCCAGCAGTTTCCGATTGCTCATCAAATGAGCATGAAAGTCTTTGCAAGACGTTTCTTTGAAATTGTATTGCACTAAAAGAAGTGACTCAACAGACAATTAACAACTTGGCATTTTATTCAACGTGAGCGCTCAGTGCGAAGGAGAGACTCACGAAGTGCGACGTGCAATACACATTCAAGTTCATTTATTTGTACAGCCCTTTATCACAAGCATGTCTCAAAGGACTTTACAGAAGTTCCTAGTTTGTTTATTTGTCATTCCAACCATATCCATATAAACATATACATACAGTAGAATTATGTTTATCAGGACCAGGGTGCAAAAGAAAAACACATGCATACATACAGAATAGTTTAATACAAACTGGTAACTGTGCGTAACGCCAGTGCGGCACCGTATACAACATTTTAAACAGTTGATGCATAACGTTACACTTGGAACGAAAAACGATATTGAAAATTACATTTTTCGGGGGAAATGGTCGGTGGCACAAGCAACGCAAAAACCCGGTCATTTTAAGGAATTCGTTAAAAACAGACAGACAGGTGTTTTAGGACCCAGAAAGAGGACAAGTCCGGGTAAAAGTGGACATGTCCGGGTAAAAGAGGACGTTTGGTCACCCTAGTATTAAAAGTCCATATACCGTATTTTCTTATTGTTGATTTTATTTTCCCCCCTTACTTAGTATGCATATTGTAAGAGCCAGTGGAGAAACATTTCACTGCTCATCTTTACTGGTGACTCTGCATGTGACAAATAAAACCTTCTGTTTTGCACTCGGTCCTATGTTTGCATGCCCTCATAAGGAGCTGGTGAGGCGTTTCTGTATGTCCACGAGGACACGCATTCAATTTAAGAATCAGTGGCATTCCTCATCGGAGGAGCACAGCTGACAACAGTTTCGAGGGTTAAGAACACATTTCCACACGTTCATGAATCCGGCGGGGCTGTTTCTTAGATTAAGAAAAAGTTCCAGAATGAGGTCCATTGTCATTTCCCTCTCACACATGGCACTCATTGGTAGATTTGATGATTTCCAAGTGTTATCAAGCAACACTACTTTGTTCTATACAGGTGCCAGACATTGATTGTTTACAATATAATCAAAATAAGTCATTCATTAGCAGAACTAAGAGTAGTTTGAAAGAATAGTTACCGTATTTACCGCTCTATAAGGCGCACTTAAAAGCCTATAATTTTCTCAGACCACGACAGTGCGCTTTATAATACGGTGCGCTTTATGTATGGATTAATTATGGTCCATGACTGACCTCGAAGCGATTTTGTGTGGTACACGGCGCTCACGGCGCTCTCAAAATGTTTTGGTAAACTACGATGCCCCACCGCTAGC
>OMOT01090780.1:0-12633 GCA_900312575.1 Acanthochaenus luetkenii | reverse complement strand
TCCCCTAGGAAAGAGTTCTTATCTCGAGGGGGGGAGAGAGGGGGGGTTGGAGACAGACACACAGATAGAGGCAGAGAGAGAGAGACAGGGAGAGAGAGACACATAGAGTGACAGAGAGAGAGAGAGACACACAGAGAGAGAGAGAGAGAGACAGAGAGGCATAGAGAGAGACACAGAGAGAGAGACACACAGAGAGAGGCAGAGAGAGACAGGTAGAGAGACAGAGAGAGAGACACACAGAGAGAGGCAGAGAGAGAGAGTCACACAGAGAGAGACAGAGCGAGAGAGAGAGAGAGAGAGAGAGAGAGAGAGAGAGAGAGAGAGACATACACAGAGAGAGACAGAGAGAGAGACACACACAGAGAGAGGCAGGGAGAGAGACACACAGAGAGAGACAGAGACACAGAGAGAGAGACAGGGAGAGAGACAGAGGGAGAGACAGGGAGAGAGGCAGGGAGAGAGACAGAGAGAGAGACGGGAGAGAGGCAGCGCTTCAATGCAGGTGTGAACAGGCCACCTCCAGCAGCCGGGCCTTGCAGACAGTAATGTCATCAGTGTGGGAGTCCCAGCTGAATTCAGCCTGTTCTGCATGATTGCCCATGATAATTGTGGGCTGATAGGGAACGCGGGAGATGGAGTATAATTTCCACCGAGAGATTCCTAAACAAATACCTGCGCTCAGCAGAGGGATGGAGTGCAGCAGGAGGTGAGGAGGAGAATAGCGGATGAGGGAGATTGCGGATGAGAGGGTAAGACTTCCAGGGAAGGAGGGAAGGGGAGGAAGGGAGGCAGTGTGACATATTGTGCACAACATTACACATTTGAGCAACACTGACAAACAAGTAACAACTGCAGCGTTTGAAAAAACAGGACTAAAGTCAGAGCTTCCAAAACAGTCCAATAAATTCAAAATGAGCTTGAATTAGTTTGTTTTAGTCTTTCTAAATGGCTGTGAGAATCCTCTAGTAATAGAATAGAATAGAGCAGAATAGAATAGAATTCAACATTATTGTCCAACCTAGGCTGCAAATTAGCCTTCAGTCTAACCTCAGACACAGTAAAAACATAAATTAAAAGTACACACATAATACAACAACAATACAGAACAATCAATAATATGATATATAATTGTACCTAATTATCAATAATCTGATACGTTTTATGCTCATTGCAATTCTCTATGAATGTGTAAAACAAACATATACAACCAACAGATTCCTCATGTTCACACCTACTATGATGGTAAAAAAAAGAGAAAAAATAGAACACCAAATAAAAAAAAAAAGATAAGTGAAACATTCCTGAAAAATCACAACTAATTGAATACTAGGTAACTAGTATGCAATCTAACTGAAACTAAAGTAAAATTGAAACTGACAATTATATAAATTAAAAGTAACCCCCAAAAAAATTGTATATAAGGTGAGAGGAGAAAAACCGAAAAGCAGTAGAGAAACAGAGAGGCATTGTGGGACGGCACCTGTTTCCAATCATTTACATAGTGTAGTTATCACAGCTTATCTTCCAAATGTATCAGAATCCCACGCGACATTCAAGTCAGATTTCATTTCAATCTGATTAATTTCAAGTCTCAGAAAAAGGAAGTATTTGAATTGCATGAACAATATGGCAAGTCATATTACACGCTGCTTTCCTCTTTAGAGTTAGTTTTACATAATTTCTGATTCGTTTTGAAATAATGAATAGACAATGGCCTGTATAATTGTGAGGATTTACAATTCAGAGGACTACAGCGTATAATCACCGCGCATAATTCAGGGTGTTGAGCACATAGGTCACTGGTGGTAATGGCACAAAAAGTCACTTAAATCCCCAACAAGCGGCTGAAAACCAACAGAAAGTTTTCATTAGCACTCAGCTTGAAATGGTAAAACTAAATCTTCAGTACGAATCAATATATTCCCCCCAGAATCAAAGAGGTACTACAAGAAAGTACACTGAAGGCGTCCGACTAGCAATATAGCTCATACGTGATCGTTTCAATGGAGTCCGTATGTTCCGTGCACGTGTGTATGGATGGATTGCCCTTGTTCATACTCAAGGTCTCTTGTTTCAAAGGCATGCTGATGTTTTGTACCGCTCTTTAAACTGCCAGAGCAACTGTGCAGGAGATGATTGGGACCCTTCGACTACCTTTCCTTTTGCATATTCATACATGTTTAATAGTACATATACCCACAAATCCTAAACAAAGAGAGATTGCATTCAACATGTTGCTGCTCACTTGCAGCAGATTATTTCAAAGCGAACAACGTTTATTTGTTTCATTGCTTTATTGGCTTTTTCCATTTAAAAATATTGTATCTATTAGTTGCTAAATGAATCAGCATAATGTTTCATTTGTGCTAAGTAAATATGCGCCGTGACGTGTAAGTGATCCATACATACTGGGACTATATTAACATCCAAAAGTTCAGATTTATCAAAAAATTAATACTAAAATGCAACATTTCAGCACCACGTAGATCCTTATTTGGGCTCGGCTTCCCCTCGAGCAATTAATGAATGCCACAGTACAAACAGCCGATGGATTTTGTCATGAATATTCAAATCGACCTCTTGCATATCATTTCTTATTCAGTGTTGTAACAAGGGGCTTCGGTGAAGAAGGCATCGTTGCTTCAAAGCCTGTCAGGGGTTTTTATACTGTAGCTTACATATCTGTCCTCATCTGTAGCGTAAGGAGCCTCTTTATCTGACATGGTGAGAATTAACAAGTTGTCAGTTAAAATGTGATGCTGTCTTTCACTATCATATTTGACAGACGTCTATATTATATTTATTTATATATATATACTGTATATATACATGACTTTAAAAAAATGTCATCAAAATGTTATGCTATTAATCCTTTTTTATGGTACTTTGTCCATCCTAAAACAGCCACACGTCTTTATTTCTACTACATTTTGTCCACTGCATCTCTCTTGGCTCCCTAAGCATCACTTAACTTTGAGGAAACAGTATATTTTCTAACTGAGTTTTTCAACAAGACCTCAATACATTTCTTTTACATCCTTGCTCACAGCTTCAATTTACGCTGCTACCTTTAAAGTTTTTATTTGAATGTTACGCATGTTTATGAATGCCACTTTACAAGAGGGCACTGTCATATCTGTTGGTCTTAAGCATGTCAGTATGCGTAAATGGATTCAAAAATATACACACAAAAGCCCTGTTTACCATATTTAATGACAAAAATATACAATTCTAATGTCACTATTCAAATGATTTCTACTCTCTTTGTTTTGCTCTTCATGTGTATTCATTAGAGTTGCTTCATATGCGACCTCACCTCATTAGAGTAACATTTATGAAAATCATGATGTATTATGTATTGAAATGGCAGCAAAGCAAACATAGGCCTATTACTAACGCTTGAACTACATCCATACAGGCAGAAGAGTCACATAGCCTGGATAATAATGTAGGTGACGTCTCTCTGAAGTCACAACAGCCCAACCGGACTACTTGTGCTGATAAGATGACACTTTCATGCACAAATGTACAACAGCACTGACAAGAACGTAAAACCTGACCATAAAATAGGAGGAAATACATGCGCACTACAGAGTCCTTAGCAATATCGCCCCGATTAAGAACACAATACTTTGTAAATAAAAAAGGTAAGAGGCAAGTGGAGGAGGTTTATACAGAGAGATTAAAGGAAAGTCAAGTTTGATCAGTTTATCGCAAAACTTTGAATTATATAAAATTCTCAGCCATATACGGCAACCCTACTGTACTTACAGGTGACGGCAGCAGCCATCTACAGTACAGAACCAAATATTGACTGCAGATAGAGATTGAATACTTTACCTGGTGATTTCCTTTTAACGTTTTCTATATCCAGATGATGGACACTCTTCTTTTTTGTTTTTTGTTTGTTGAAGTTTCAAAAAACTGCCTAAAGTTAATAAGACAAATATATATACTAATGTCAAAGACTAATGTAAATGAGAGTAATGTAACAAAATGTTGATACTGGTATCCTTTTGCTTCAGCACAGCAGCACGCAGGCTTCATGTGCTGTCTAGTCCTTTGGCAAATGTGCTTTTATACCGGTTTCAGCTGGCAAAATTATACCTTTGACCCCAAGTAGGATTGACATTCCTTGAAAGTAAAATCTTGTATGGAAAGTATGGTGTTTGCTGATTTCGCAATGGTAAAAGGAGACTTTATATTAATTGACGTACTGTATAATGATAGCCTTAGCTTGGATGTTGGGGGGAAGGAGAGCCCAGTGAATAATGTATCTCCATGCAGATGATAAAATGAACATGTTCATATATTCATTTATTCATTTATACTTTTGGGTTGCAATTGAGTTTGCCCTTATATTTTCCACAACTTACAATACCTGTCATATGATAGATTAACCTTTGGGAATACAAGGAGGGACATTTCGTTGCTTTACTGTCTCACCATCTCTACTATAAGACAAGTTGGCGCACCACTGCTCACCTTTGGATACTGTATACTCTCTGTCGATTATTTGTTCTTTTCTAACTTCACCCTTTCTACTTTCCCCTGCCCGTGTACCTGTTCCTGCCTGTTGTAACCTCTTTACTGTGTCTCTTTCCTCACGCTCCTCCCTCTCGCACGCGTGCCTGATGATGACCTGAAGCCCGATGAGCTCTGGAGCCAGTGCTCTGCAAAGTTTTACAAAGTGGAAGAAATGCCAACTGAAGAGGCCAGACTTCCAGTTCAACTCACATGCCAGTGGGACCATATGAGGCCTGGTAAATGTTACCGTTGATAAATAAACATTATTCTGTCAGCTCCTGTTAAGAGTGTCCCCGTAACCGTGGTTCACTTGACTCACTGCTCCGAGGGTAAGGAATATTTAATCGCTATTCTGAATGACATGAATAATCACAGATTCGATTTTCTGGTAGCCACCAGCACACCGAGAGGACTTGTGCATTGATGTTTAAGATTTACATATTAAATGTAAAAATGCATCAGTAGGAAAGTCTTAGTGTTGAGGTAAGTTTTTACATGCTCTCGATTCTCTGTATCTCTCTTACCCTGGAATACATAGGTAGACCCAGAGCTATAAACAGATCATGGTAACCTATTATTAGATCTTGGCAAACCATCAACAGCCTGTCAATGTATTGTCTTTTTACATTTATCAAAGACAAACTTAACCTTAACTACAATTCTACCTCTATGGTACCTCACCACAGAGTTAGACTGGTTAGACAGTACAGACAGTACAGCTCTTTTGAAACCCAAATAAAGAAACAAAGGTGGAAAAACCAGCCTATTTCTGATTGAACACAACTAATGAAAGCTACGACACCATAAATGGCCAGTATAAGAAAAAGGACAACAGGAAATTACTTGTTAAGGGACATTAAGTTAATTTGTGTTTAGTAGAGCAGATAAAAAAAACATGTTGCTAACCCTGTTGAGGTGGACATGCGGTGTGAACACATCTGTCATTGCATGGGGAAAAACGTAAGACCTCTAATAACTGTATTTCGCTGTTCGCTTATATCTTCAAAATGTCAGGAACTAAGAAAAACTTGTTTTTGCATGACAACCAAGCATGTTTTAGTTTATCCGATGGGTTTTGAAAGGGTTTCATAAGCCTGAGGGTTGTCGAACTTTCTCAACCCATATAGGAGGATGAGATCCTTTGATTTAAGTTTAAACATTACAATCACCAACATTGGAGTTACAAAGTTTTCATCTGACAACGGCGATTTAAGACATTTGAATTAAGGCCTTAAATTGAGCTCATTTTCAGACTATTTATTGATCTGCGGGTACCCTGGTGTGTGTGTGCATGTGTGTGTGTGTGTGTGTGTGTGTATATCAGCCTACACCTCTGAGTGTGACCCTGGTCCAGTCACTGCTCTGTCCTCTCACACTCAGTAGAAGATGTCGTGCTAAGCTTCTGCCCATTGGTACACTGGACACCTGTTTGTTGGCACGGCGACTTCTGTGCCTCTGAGACGAGCAAGGGGCATCTGTTAAGCAGACGGAGGAGTTGAACGGGTTGCCCTTAGCAACAGGCTTCTGAGCAGGCCTTGGCACCAGCGCACATATTGAAAAGACGGGCAGGGTTTTCACATTGTGATTGAGAAATGCTTTGCCGTTTTACAGACCCGTCACTATATAAAAAGACTAGACCATTAAAGATAAACTCACAGGTGTAAGTGAAGTGAAGTTATTTTCGAACTCTATTTCTGTGCCGCATACCTGCTCTGTCTGCTGTTGTCTATGTTGTGTGTACAGTGTACGTAAACTAGAGTTAGATCAATATTTTTGATGATATATCAGCTGATATTGTCTTAAATAAAGGATATCTGCCAGTAAATTGCTGATAGGATGGTTCCTCCCTGACCACAGCTATATAAAAACAGTCTGTGAAACCTGCAATTAAGTTTGATTTTCTTTTCAAAATGTTCTTGTTCAGTTATGTTTTGTTTATTGTATTAATTACTATTTAAAAGGTGCTAATATATCCCAGATATTCCCATTGAATAGGTAGGGGGGTCACCTTGCTAATCCACCTATAATAATTTAGTTAATATGGCTTTCAATGTCCTATAATGGTCTAAATGTTGTTTCTGGGGCTTTTCCACCCTGCCAAGAATAAAATTCTGTGAGGAAACACTGAACACACTGACAGATTGTCAGATTTAAAGGTATCAGCTCAAAATACTGTCTATCGGCGACTTGAGTCTAAAAATATCAGTATTGGCATCGGCCTTCCAAAACCCATATCAGTCGAACCCTGTCATAAACTACAATAGTCTGTATCTGTTGTAAATGTAAACCCCAACCACCAGCACATAGATTTCTGGTGAAGAGAGTCTCATTTTGTGTATGACCTTCCTCTGGCTCCTCTTGACTCTCATCGTTCCTCCTCTTTTGAACTCTTCCTTTCCTACCTTGGCATCTGTTCCTTCAACCTGTTTCTGTTTCTTATGGCGAGCCTCTGCTTGATTTAGTGGCCTTGAACTAAATATGATCTCACATCCAGAGAGTTGGCATGATTTTAGATTGAATAAATACAAAATTATATGAAATAGATTTGTTCTGACTAGGTTTTGCTCAGTTCAATTTTACTGCCAGATACGGATTTGGATTTAATATGATTCAAGAATCAATGTTTTTTAAATATCATCGATATATGTGCATGTTTTATTGATCTGTGCCACGTTTCTGAAACTTGTGCACAGTAGAGATAAACAGGCAGAAATCGATGGGCACATGTAAGATTAATTCCTAATAACATTGCAATATTTCTTATACAAAAATGTTCTGGCCTTGATTATTTTCCATAATTTAGTACACATGTTGACAACACATTTCCCACTAGTTACAGTTGCAACAAATATTAATGCATTAGTGCATTTGGGTCCTATGGAGTTAAATGCTTTATGAATGAACATTTCATGTTAAGCATAAAGTTTGACGGTGTATCACCTGCAGTCTTCTCCTCTTTTAACCTTCACTAAATGCATAAGCAGCATTTTATTCTCATTTCGGTCCCTAGGAATACATTTTCTCAGAGTGAGTTTAATATATTTTTTTGCTTTATCTGCCTCAATGATGGATTGTCTTGATTGTAGATCCTAGCGTTGACAAGAGAGTGGGGGAGAAGGAGGATTAACCCCCTTTTGGTGGCATTTGTCCAACATCACAGACCTATCGACGCAGGACAATAAATCTTCTGAATGCATATTTAACACTGAATCAATGCACACTGTAGCTTGAAGGTTAACCAGTTTTTTTGATTGAATTTGTTATTCAAATACAGCGTGCCCGGTACTGCAGGCTTTGTCCATTCACAGCACTTACTCTTGGTTCATTGATTCTCTGTGAGGAAAAAAGGAAATAAAATGCTGTATCTCTTGTGTATGTATGTATCTCTTCAAAATCGTTTAATCCTTTATTAATGTCGGAATAATTTTTTACATACCATCATACACACATACATACTACGTCATACATACATCATACTTCATATAATAACTACATCATATACATACTACACACAAACACATGTCTTTGGACTGTGGGAGGAAACCGGAGCACCCGCGATCATGGGGAAAACATGCAAACTCCACACAGAAAGGACCGGGGTGGAGATTCGAACCCACGACCTTCTTGCGGTGAGGAGACAGTGCTAACCACTGAGCCACCTTGCTGCCCCATCAAGGATCTTTTGTGTGTGGCAAACGCTTCATTAACCCGAGAATAGAGGGAGACACTACTGAGGCCAGCTTTCTGAAAATAGTTGCTGTATACATTTACATGTTAGAGATATCTGGAGATCTACAGACAAACCCAAACTTTCCCCCTTGCCAAATTCCTAGAAAGCCAAATCCACTGTGAATTGTGAGTGAAATAAGTCTTGAAAGAAAAATGTACATTTATAACGTGCAATAAGTGTGAAAAAAGCTCCAAAAAGGCCTGATTCATTTGAGTATACACAGAGTCCAATATACTTTTCCGTTTTGTAAAGGCTTGTTGGTTTTTCAAAGGAATTGCTTAATTCGCCAGCCTCCTTAACAAAATCACATACTTGCACCCTAGATCAATCAGAAAATATTCCGTTTTCAATCAAAACAGTGCGCCAATCTTAAACTAAATGCAACGAGTGACCCTGTCACAAAGAGCATCAGACAGCTTCAAGCTGATTGTTTCCTAAATGACATGAAAGACACCATGTTTATGCAAGACGTCATATTAGGTTATCAAAGCTGGTGTGCTGTAATAAAAAAACACAAAAGGAAACACAAAACACACACACTGTAAAAAAAAAAGAGCCCATTTGATGTGAGAATGAACGTTCAAAGAGGTAAGACTTGATGAGGTCCAGCTGGATGTAGGGAGCTTATGGGAGAGCATTTTGTCCACTTACTGACCAGCCAAAGACAATACTTTCCCACATCCACAATGGCAATTATTTTTTCACTACTTTACAACCATCCGCAACTTTAATTCTGTCCATAGCTTCTTCAGAAATATTAGACTGAAATTCACTTTGGGCTAGCTTGATTGTTCCTGGCACCTCCGAAGTGCATTTAAAAACACTTATAAGAAACTCCAGCATGAACAATCCTTGCTTCCAGAAATATAATTCAGACATGAGAAACATTAGCTACCCCTACACAATGACACGGGGTCAGATTTGCAATATCTGCCCAGGCAAAGCATGCAGAAGCTGATCAACCTTAACCGTTGGTGACCCTACGACCTCTTCGTGGAAGGTGTTGTTTTCTGCAAACACATGAACGACCAGAACACCACCAACCAAAGCAGAGTATTCGCAAAGATGGAATACCAATGCAGACATACGCCGAAGACTCCCTAGGGTGCTTTAGAGGCCCCTTTGCAGCTGTGCTGGCATTAATGGGAGCACAATGCAATACTAATTTACTGACCTTTAAGTCGCTGAATTGACAAACAATATGGGTAAATGACATAAGAGTTGATTGGAGATGAGGATGAAACACTACAGTGGGAGCACTATCCTTTACAACATACACTGAATGTATAAAATATTAGGGGTGCTTACTCTTTACATGGAGTTTGATGAGGTAAATCCAGGTAAATTGCATTATTTCTCAGTGATCTTCCCTTATATGCCAGTCACAAAGGAGGAGATGTAGATAAAGAGAAGCAGACGAGTCAGAAACATATTTTAAAGCTTTGAGATGATTGAGATATGGATTGTGCAAAAGGTCCCTAATATTTTGCACATTCAGTGTAGATGCTGTATAATCATTGTGTCAGGTGGTTCAAAAGTATATAGCCCGGTTAATACCTATACTATGTAGCGTAATGAAAACAACTCTCTTGAAGGGGAATGTATTTTTCTTATGGCGCAGGAGGGCTCGTTGTGCACACGAAGGAGTCTCTCTCAAAGTCAGGAAGCAGACATCTAGGTTGTACTCTGGGAAATACTGACGCACAGCCTGGAGCTGCTCCACTCACTAAGAATCACATGCTGACTTCATGGACCTGCATCCAAATGAGGTTCGCAGCGCAGTATCAGCTCCAAACGAGAAAGCGTACCCTCATCCCCAGTAGTGTCGCTGTTTTTGTAGGTGCACATCTGCATGCCATCATAGATTGGCAGCGTGGCACTTTACAGATTCAACTTTGTTGTATTTCACTTTGAACTCGAGGAGCCGCTACACAAGCGCCAGAGCGGTCGTCTTGGGATTATGAGCCCCTGTTCTGTTAACAAGGCGCTGTGCCTAAGAATTAGAGCTAATGACTCAAAGAGCATATCAGCTATGGCTCGTTTGCCGAACAGCAGAGGAGTACACTGTCTGGAGCATCTACTTTAATTAGGGATTGGCTAAAACATGGCTCCCCCATGGCCCGGCCACATTACCAATACTTATGTGCTTATGTCTATTAGTGCTTCCAACAACTCTGCAAGGACTGCGTGTAATGCGCTGAGCGGAACTGATGACGAATAAAAAGAGAAACTCATTTCACATTATATCTTGCTATCTGAGTCCCGTCCAGTTTTGAACACGACAATACAGGACATCTCCTGCACTCTGCATTCAACATATGTCGGCATTGATGGAGTTTTGTATGGAGGTCACAAGTTCACCTCCATTCCTGAGCAGACTTTCAAAGTCATCCCTCTTGTACGCGGGGGAGAAGCCCACAGTCAGAACCTCTCTCAATCAAGCCCTGATCAAGCACAAAGATCGGACTCTAAATAATACATGACTTGCCTTTCCACATACACTCCCTACTGGGACATTGAATAGAGGGTGCGGGTTCAAAACGTCTTTCCTCATCTTCAAACGTCCGCCCTTCATCTTAGCTTCTGCCAGACTTTCTGACGCTGCAGAGACCCGGAAATATCGGGAAGGAATGACTGCTGAAGGGGAATGGCACATATTTCCGCACATAATACAGTACTCAAATATGTTTTCCCATGCCCTGAGAACGTTCTTTGTTTTAGCGAGTATTGTCCCCATATCCGGACATTAGAGAGAACAGAGTGGAATAACTTGAGAGATTATCCGGGTATATGGTTACAATTTCAAGTTCAGGTTGTTACTACGCAAAACATTTGGTATAAAAGCTCAAACACAAGGCCACAAAGTCAGTCTCCTTTTCATTATCAATCTAATTTTGCAAAAGACTTCCACAAATATGAATCGAGTTACAGCATATGATAGATATTTTGAGTGATATTCCCCTTTAAGTATTCAACATGTGAATTTGAAACAGCTGTCTGTGAGGCGCTATGTGTGTGTTAGCCTTTTATGCATAGTTGTTCTGTGATCTTGCTGAACCTATGACTAACTTTGCATTGTAGTGAATAATTATCTCAACTCTTGCGGTGGTGTGACTTTGCAAAGACTCAAATTGAAGGCTACGCTAAATGTTCTTCTCCAAATCCTGGTCATTTTATCAGAACAAAATAATATTCCTCGTCTTTGAATAGGGATGCGGACGAGCACGGAAGGCAGACAACTCCATAGATGTCACAGTGCTGCTGTCCTTTTGCTGGTGATAAAGATGCAGCCTGTTCCTTTAGCTCCGAGTGTAGTCATGTGTATAATTGCTCTGGGACTGGAAACGCACCACGTGTGAATATAAAGGAAAGGCCATTTAATAGGAAACACTGTCCAAACAACAGAGCTCCAATTTGTCTAAATGTCCTGGGTCACAGGGACGCTACAGAGGATGGAGAGAGGTTCATGATAGGAGCAGCAAGTGGTGAGAGCGAGGGGAGCAGCCAGCATGAAAGAACAAGACACTACAGGATAAGTGATGGATGGAAATGAATCATTGCTGTCCATTAAATGACAAACTATATAATTTCAGTATCAGAAGTATATTGGTAGACTTCGAGCTAATTCCAAGTCTGACGTTTGGTTGACCCACTGTTTGGTGTGAGACAGTCGGTGACACAATAAGAACCGACCCGACACAGTCGTTCAACTGTGTTTGGGCTTCAAACACAGTTGAACCAGTTTCATTTGAGCATAGAATCCCGGATTGATCATGTTGTAAGAGATGGTTCAACTGTTTTTTTCCCCGGCACCATAAGGACGGAAACACTCTTCATCACAGTTAATGTGAGGTGCTACGTGATTAAACAATCCTACAATATATGGTAGGCAAGAAGGAAATTGGCTCAAGAACATCCCAGAGAGAAGAATGGCAGAGAGAGAACGGGCAAACAGAGAGTGGGGGACGGGGATATATGGTTGTGAGTGAGTGGGCTAAATGTAAATGTCCCATTGATCGTACGGCCAAGGCGAGCAGACACTCTGCACTTATTGATCAGCTCAAGGCCAAGAGCAGGATGAACCTGACACCTCGAAAACTGACCTCTAGTGCCTTGACCTTGGCCTAAAGCCAGCAAACTGGCCTTTAACCCTCATCATCTGACCTCTGACCCCAGGGGGCCCTCCAGATGTGACCTGAGTGGGGTGTGTTGGTGTCCAAGCCAAAGGAACATCTCCAGAGAGCTGAACAGGAAGGGGAAGTTAATACGAGTCAAAAAGCCCTCGCTGGGATAATAGAGAGAGAGAGAGAGAGAGAGAGAGAGAGAGAGAGAGAGAGAGAGAGAGAGAGAGAGAGAGAGAGAGAGTATCTGCTGGG
>OMOT01090747.1:5997-21373 GCA_900312575.1 Acanthochaenus luetkenii | reverse complement strand
AAGACCAAAATCCCTTCACGCTAGCAGCTAGAGGAAGGATGACAGAGGATAGGGTGAATGAGGTTCACAGGGCTGTGACCCAGTTTGTTGGCCTGCACCCCTTCTCTACAGTGGAGTCCAAGGTCTTTAGGTAACAAATAATCAGTCAGTGTATATTGAGGTTTTTTTTGTATACATAGCAGCTTGGTTGTTATAAGTTATTGAGGCAGGTATTCCCACCACTCCAAACACATTTACAATAATTAAATCCTTTCTCTACTGTAGGGAGATGACCAATGCTCTCAACTGCAAATATTCTCTCTCCCCTCCACCCCCCCCCGCAGGAATGTCCTCAGTAGCACAATGATTCCTGCCTGGAATATATAAAAAGTCTATAATTCAGACACATTTAAAACATTGCTGCTGCTGTTTCTGCTGAATAAATAATATTTGTTTATATTTATATAAAGTTATATAAAAGAATAATAAAATCATGTCGATTATGTTCTTAATTAATTGTCTTTTTTTATAAGAGTATCGATAAAGTACCGAACCGATAAGCAGTATCGATAAGAGTAGTAGTATCGATAAAATCCTAACGATACCCATCCCTAATAATAACAAATTATTACGAATAGGCTAATAAATAAAATATAATTGCTTAGTTAATTGTTTAGCTACACATATATATGAAAGATTTGGCAACTTTTTTAGATTGTCAGTCTGAGGCTGCAGCCACCATGTCCCAGCTCGCCCCTCCTCCCTCTACCACCGCCGGTCCCAGCCAAACCCAAAGTCCCTTCACTAGCAGCTACAGGAAGGATGACGGAGGATAATAATCCAAAAGAACCGATAAAGTACCGAACCGATAAGCAGTATCGATAAGAGTAGTAGTATCGATACAATCCTAACGATACCCATCCCTACAGGTTACCATAACTATCCGATAAACAAGGTACTTGTGAGTCACTTTTGTTTACAAGCCCTGTGTCACTTATCATTGGGCAGTGTGAACCTAAAGGAACCAAATACAAAAATGCAACATTATAAAATTTTCCAGTATTAATCAGACCAAAGAAAACAAACTGTAGGAGTGATCGTACACTAATTCACTCAGTTTTCACTGAGTGGCTAACAACTGTACTATTGCCAGCTGAAATATACTGTTTTCTTTGCCAGCTTCAACAGACTGGACTTGCCTCCCTACAAGAGTTACGAGCAGCTGAAGGAGAAGCTGATGTTTGCCATTGAGGAGACAGAAGGCTTCGGACAGGAGTGAGAGAAACCAGGACAAGAAGAAGATAAAAGAAAATCTGGAGGGAGTCTAAAAGAATAAAGACGACCAGTGTTCAATTCAGGGAGCCTCTTCAAAATAGGCGTATGTTTGTGTGTATGTGTTTGTGTGCGTGCGTGCGTGCTCGCTCATGCATGCATACACCTGTATTGTTCATGTATGTGTGTGCACGACTGCTACCTGCATGTTTGAAAAGGAGCTGGGATTTGGGAACTGGCATCTCCCCTTTGCTCAGATTGGACATGGCAGGTCACTCAAAGCCTGATGGGTACATTAGTTTTTTTAAATGTTTTTAACCAAAACCAAACCACAGGAAGCTGCTCCTGTCTCTCAGAATGTGCTCCACATTATGCATGGGAACCTGGAAACTGACCCTCTGAGACAGCTATTGAATGGGACAGTGGGATCCCCCTCCACAATCCTTTACTTGGGGAAAACTTTCCTTTAGAGCCTCGCATCTGATCATATAATTGTGGGCAGCACGGTGGCCTAGTGGCTAGAATAACCATCTCATAACCAGAGGGTCACAGGTTCAATCCCCAAAACAGTTATGTCCTTGAGCAAGACATTGAACCCCTACTTGCTCACTCATTTTAAGTAGCTCTGCGTAAGAGCATCTAGTAAATTACTGCAAGTGTAAAATGTTATGGTAAGATTGAGTGAAGTTTTAGTTTTTTGCATTAAAGTATATGTTCACTGTTTTGGACCTTAGACCTTATTTGCAGACTCTACCATGAACCTGACACATAGAGACCATCATTTCACTGATCGGTTCAGTATTGAGCTTTCTACAGTTTTCCTGCAGGCTCTCGCTGGGCTACAATAGAAGTCTATTGGGCAATCTTACATGCTTTGGAAAAACGGGAGACGGGAAGCTCGGGGCGTATTCTTGCAGGTCTCATTATGTTCTCCTGTGAAATGTAGGCTATCACAAAGTGAATGTTGAAAGAACAGTTCCATATGAAACAGAACTATTTTGCCGACCGCACTTCGCACTGTAAACGTCCGTCTCTAGCTACGTTGTAGAGACACAGTATTATCTGAATAGCAAGGATTACTTACAGATTTGAGAGTTGTCCTTTCAGTCCCTCCAGCCTGGGCTTCTTCCTTCAATTTATTTTGGGGACGTGGAAAAAGGTTTCTAAACTGCTCGGTTTATTAGCGCTTGAAAGTCCATGGCATCGGTTGCGCACGCTGGAGATGATCCATTGTCATCCATGGATACATCCAGGTTTTCAATGGCATTCTCTAGCAACGATCCCTACAACACAAATGTTTCTCCTCTCTGGGCATCTGCTTGCACCTCTTGCAAGAACAACAAAAGTCCCAGAAATTCTTGGTCTAGCCTCAGCTGCAACTTCACCTTCTTCAGCCTCTCTCTCTTCTCTTGCTCTCTTCTCATCCATCTCTTAAAGTTCTGTGTCCATGTATTCTGGCAAACCTGTAACCAGTGCTATCAGAGTCCCAAGTATAATTATTTGTTTTCGTAATCATTCTAAGAATCCATCGTCCGTTATTTGTGCTATCGTAGCCTACATTGCTGCAGGTAAACAAACGCAGGCTGCTCACCTAGATGGTACACGCTCCCCTCCCCCGACACATATTCCTCAGCGGAGCAGAGAAAACAGACCAGGGGAATACATATGTCCAAGCCATACCAAGCACATACAAATTTAAAGATTGCGATACATTTCACAGGACAGCATACTAAGACCTATAAGAATACACCCTGAACTTCCGTTTTCTGAAAAGCACATTTATCATAGTTTTCCCAAGCATTTAAGATTGCCTTGTTGACTTCAATTGTAGTACAGTTACAGCCTGCAGGAAAACTGTAGAAAGCTCAATACTGAACCGGTCACTGAAATGATGGTTTCTGTGTCAGGTTCATGGTAGAAAGTCCACAAATAAGGTCTAAGGTCCAAAATAGCAAACTTATCCTTTAAGATTGTTGTTGTTTGCATTAGAGTGAGTTGCAGACCCTTTTCAGCCAATCCACATCGCAATTGTCTCCAAGCTTACAAATCTTTCTTAAATCGATCTGTCGCCTCTTCATCTGCATCTCCTTATGACTAAAGTGGATTTTATAAGAGAAAACAACAATAAGGGATGATAGCTTTCACCTAGTCAATCTATTTCGTGAAAAGGAGTGTTCCCCATTATTTCTACACTTTGTTGATAACACTTAAGTGACAACAGACAATCTTGGTGCTTCAAAGATATTAAGGACACACATATATATGTATAAAGAGTGAGAGAGAGGGAGTCTTGTGCTCCTGACTCCATAGTATTAGATCTGTGAATTGCTTAAAGGTTGTGAGGGGTGCTTGTAATGCCCATTATTTATAATGGTGAACAAGTCAGAAGACATGGATGGGACTTAAATTGACCCTAGTTTTATAGGGCCAGTCTTAACACAATGTTACAGGATGGGGTGTCTTGGCTTAGAGGATTCTAGGAGAGTGAAATGTGTTTGTATTCATAATATCAGCTTCAGAGATGTTATGCACCTTCCTCCTTGTCCTTCATGGGGTGGTGGTGTTAAAAACTAATGTGTGCAAAGAATGACGCCCAAAAAAGATCCATCAGGGATTAAATAAATATTTTTTAAATGGTGTTCGATGTTTTAAATACTCAAGGTGCACTCGATCGAACGTGTCAACACTTGGAAAAACCTCTAAAAACAAGTGGAAAAACACCAAATGCAAGTCAAACCAAATCAAAAGGTTTTTTCACTATGTAAAATCTTTTGTGATATTTTGGATGCATATTTTGCAAGTCTATAAGAAACGACATGTAGCTCTGTATATGTAGCATTTTAAGGTGAGTCTGAGAGAGCTCTTACCATGGTTCTAATGTTGAATATTTGATATTCAAGGAAAATCCAAACAAAATCAATAGGAAAAATAAATGTATAAACCTGTCAAAAAATATGGTGTAGTCTACGCCAGTATTTTTATATATAAATGTTTTTCCCCTTAACATATGAAGGAATATTTCACCTTGGTAGAGGATTTTTACTTTCCAGCATTCGCAACTCTACATAAAATCAGGAGCAGTCAACCTCCAACAGCAGATTCTTCGGGGATCTGCTGTCATGACCACTGTTCAGAATACATTTTCTTCCCCATGTCAATATTGATCATAAACAGGCAAATGTAGCTCCATAAACGTAATCCAGGGCACAGAATGAAATATTACCTGGGTCTAAGTGTCCTCTTTTGTAAATGTTAGAGGTATGATTATCAATATGGTGTTGATTGCTCCTCCGAGCAGCTAATTTTTGTCACTTACAGATAAAAATATGAAATCCCACCAGTGTGCACGGATACACTTCGTAAACTGCAAAACATTTGGTATAACTTTGGTTGATGTTAAACTATATCTGACAAACATTAATATAACCGTTGAAGATGGGTTATCTCATCGTTTGGTGTTTTGGTAGCTTGTTTCAGATTGCCATTGTGAATTAGTTTGAACAGTGACACAGCCATCTGTCTAGAAGGAACAGGATGTACTGTATGGGTTTGAGACTGGGTAGAGAACAGAGGAAATGATTGTCCTTCCTAGAATGAAATATTGGCGTAACACTTAAATCAATCCAATTTCTGAATTACTGCGCTGCACACTGAAAGCAGAGGGCTTGGTGACTGAAGAGCATCTGATTCAGGTGTTGTGGATCTGAGAAACCGCAGCACTATAAAATTGTTTTAATGTGTCTGGGTCGTCAAGAGCGTTAGCAAGTATAGGGTCTGGGTTTCATCTTTGTCCTTCGGCTTCGGGTAGCCTGATTTCAACTCCAGGTATTACCAAAACTTGCCAGGCCTTACTCCATATATGTCTCTTCGTTCCCCACCAGGCATTCAGTATTTCAACTTGATGCCAGCAGAGATGATTGACCAGTTAGACTGTATGGTCAAATTAATACTTTAGACCCTGTGTTAAAGTTGGCCCTGCTGCGGACAAGTAACTAACTGGTCCAAGAGGGTTTTGGCAGGCCAGCCCAGCACTCCACCAGTGTTGGAAAAGCTGACAGACTTAAGGTGCCATACATGGGCAACTTTTTGAGGATATCAAGATGGGTAATGTTGCCTTCAGGTGGGGAATAACTACTGAGACAAACTCAATGTAGAATAATAGTGGGTTAGAAGGAACGTATCGTAATGAAGAGAAACTATTTGTTCGAATTGCTGGTAAGGTTGCCTATCTACATTGCATCAAACTGTCGCCCATGAAGCAGGCCTTTAAGTGGAGAAAGTGTTTTTAATGATGTTCTGGGTAGATCACAAATTAAAGTCCCAGGGATTCAGTAGATAAGCAGGCATGTAAATATCAGTTATGCTGCATTGCTAAATAAAAGCTACACTCCTTTTATTTTGTTGGTCTCCAGAATCATCCTTGTACAACTAAACCGCTCACTCCTGTATATGTAAACAAATTGTAAATGCTGTCAATAACAAATTAAAATTTTGTAAAAAACAAAAGAAAACTGTTTTAATAAGAGGTTCATGGTAACACTATATTTTATTTTCCCTGTTTGATTTATGATGTACATGAAGGTTGTGTAATATAGAAATTGTTCACCTTAATAAATTAAATCTACAGGTTTGAGTGTGTGTGCCTTTGATGATTGGCCGGCAATGTGAACGACATTGTACGGTCTTTATTCTACTTTATTACACCGAGTGACCTCAAATGTGATGTTTGGTTATTTTCCACCTGTCAATCCAAATCAAAGTGATTTTCACCTCTGTGGCAGGAGAATTAAGGTGAAGGATACAAATCAAAGTTGTATCCAACTGTTTTTTAGTTCTTTGACTTTACTGAGGGACATTAATTAGTTTAATATGGATCTTCACATGTTCTCCAACTGTGTTGTACGTAAAATCTAAATGTGGCCAAACGCCACGCAACTGGTCACTTAACATTACAGACCCATTTTCAACTAAAGCTTATTCAATAATTTAATGTATTCATGTAATGAGCCATTTTAAAGCTCTGAATGCAATCAATCATGCCATGTTTTATTGATATAGCCCTTTTATACAAGCATGTCTCATGAAAAGATCAATTTGAAAAACATGGGAACTATTGCCTGCCTGGGTCAAAGAGGCACTCTGCTTCACCCTCTGTCGCGTTGGTAGGCCGAGATCCCATGAATAAAACTTTAATTAATCCCTTTATTTGACTAACCATAGAGAGAATGACTGATTGAAATAGACGGCTTTGAAATGATTGACTTTACTCTTTCCATTCATTGTAGCCCTAGTGAAATTAGAGTACAAGTTTAAAAATGTTTGTTTTAGCAGCAACACGGTAAAGTTAATACCGTTTGATCAGTGTTGCCATACTGGGCGGTTTCCCGCACAATTGGGCTGCTCTTAATGGCATGGGTAAAAAAGCTTGTTGGGTGGGTAGATATATATTGGGCTGGTTTGATTTTTAGATCATGACTTCTGTATACTGCATTGTATAATCATACAACTAAAGGGAACAACATTGCACCACCTACCCATTTACTTTAGTGAAATATTCATTGACATCAATTGTATTCAGTTTACAAAAGAGGCGTAGGCCCAGTCACCTGTGTGCTTGTCTTTGCTGCGTACGTCTGTGTGCAGCTGTGTGTGTGTGTGAGAGAGAGAGAGAGAGAGAGAGAGAGAGAGAAGAGAGTAAGGGTGCAAGGGTGCAAAGATATTTTGTTCAATTTGACATTTGACAAAACGAGTTGAAGGCACTGAATTAGACAAGGCATGTGACATTATTTTGGCTATTGGAGCTTGACTTTACTCTTTGATCTTGAGTTACGACATACGGTTGTCAGATAATGTGGTTGCATTGTAGAGGCCCGTGATGATGCGTTCTCTTACCTTGGACAGAGGGTGAAGAGTTTATAATGAGTACTTTTGTTATATGCTCTTTGGGAGTAATCCCGTGCTGAAGTGTGGTCATCAAACCTATGAATTTTTACAGTAAAAAGAAAAAAAATATTTGGGCTTATTTTTACACCATTGGACAGGTTTTGAGAAATTATTGGACAACTGGCAACACTGCACGAACTGGCAGCTTGTGTTGTGATCCGGTGATGCAGACCACATCTCCAGGTGGTCAATTGTGTTCATTTTTCAAAGGTCATTGTGGTCATAATCAGATGGCTGCATTCTCAATCCCATATCACCACATCCCAATGTAGATCTGTTTGCACTGAAAGGAAAACTCCACCCTCAAACACTTCACCACTGATAAAAACAGCTATTGGTGATGTGCTTTGCATTTCTGGTTGTTGTTTTTCTTATTCCCGTGGATTATAGGCCAAACAACGACATTACATCAATTCAAGATATTTCCAGCAGCTACAATGGAGTTTGATAGCAGAAAATGTTTCAGTGATCTAAAACATCAATGTTAAATGTTCTGGTGTCAGTCCCTAAGAATCAAAGGGCTTCTTTCTAGAGCCGCCATTTTTCAACAATCATACAGGGAGAAATGTGACAGGTTTCTTCAATTTCTTCACTTAAGGTTTTCGTTGTATTTTTTCCTTGCAGCCTCGAGGGTCTAAGGCTGGTGGTGCTGGGTAGTTTAGACCTTGTAGAATAGGTAGACTTCAAATGTCCTGCTAAAAAATTTATATTGTGTGTTGTGTGCTTTGTTCTGTTTCCCTATGTTTGTCTTATACTATTGTGTAATCCCATTGATTGTTATTCAGTTAGATGTAAAGTCCTTTAAGACAGACATGCTTGTGATAAAGGGCGATATAAATAAATCAACTTGAACTAGAAATCCATCATAGAAGAGGCAGAGATACCAATTTCTCTACCAGCAGTAACCTCAATAGACCAGAATGCAGTGCAGCCACAAGACATGTTTGGGTTTTCAGTAAGGAGCGTGGCCACTATCACAGACACACCCCAATGTTCACGAACTAGTTGGCTAGCTAGCTGTATTTATTTGCTCATACGCTCACCTTTGATTCAAAGCAACACGTTGAATTTGTCCCAGATTGGGACCGGCACCTACTTTGTCACTATAAAGATCTCTACATTTTGAGTAATCATTTTACTTTTATTTCCCATTGAAATTACTGTCAATTGCTTGTTTGAGTAGGCATAGTAGTCTATTTTGGATACAAATTAAATTAAAAAAGAGAGACTTGAAGTTTGCCTTTGGGCTTTACTTCATTTTTAAAAATATGATATAAATCAAATGAAAATGCTCTCTGTGGTATTCACATCTTGGGTACTTTAGTTTTTGATATATCCCATACATTGAGAAAATCAATGTTGCCATTGATTTTGACACCTTGTTAATAAAAAGTTGTTATAAATCCCACTCTGACTTAAATTTGGTCACACATAATTTGTGCACAAGAACATTTACAAATCAGGCCCACTGGTAGTTCTAACCCTAACCCTTTACAGATAAAGTAAAAAAAACTATTTCTATAGTTTAAATAACGTTTTAATTTAAAACAAATAAGGATAACTCATTTCCCAGACACAGATTTAGCTGTTTTTACCAATGCAATGTTTGTTAGTTGGTCCAGGTCCAGGAAATTTGCCTACAAAGATGAGACTTAAAACTGCCTGGACTACAAACATGGCTGCCGTAAACAGTTTCGGTCATCATTTATCTGTTCCAGTGTGTTGCCCGTGCCCTCCAGTCCATCATCCTCTTCCTCGCCACTCTTCGCCCGCCTTTCAATGGTGCCGATGGACATGGCAGCCTGAGGGTCTTCGTCGGCCCTCCTCCCCTCTCCCCTCTCCTCCTCTTCCTCCCTGTCCGGTTCCAACTCCTGATCTTCGTTGCCCTTTGAACTGTCATCTTCCTCGCCATCATCTCCCCCGGTCCTTTGGCTCTGCACCGTCCTCACCAACCTCCTCCTCCTCCTCCTCCTCTCGCCCTCGCCGTCTTTCTCCTCCACCATCGGCACTCCTCCTAGCTCCTCTCCCTCTGCCCTGTCCCCCCCAGTCCCTGACCCAGTTCCAACTCCAGTCCCAGCTGCAGGACATTTGTGGTCCCGGTAGTAGCTCTGTCTGGTGAATCCCTTGTTGCAGGCGGAACATCTGAAGCGGTAGTCATCTGTGTGGGACTGCTGATGCTCCAGCATATGGGCCCTGCGGCTGAACGCCTTCTGACAAAACAGACACTTGTAGGGTTTGACACCTGGAGGGGAGAGGAGTCACTGTAAGATTAAGAGACTACGAGTTTGATCACTTTTGCTACAAATGGAGGGGTAACTCCCACTCAATTTGTACTTGAAGTAGAGGTACGTAATAGAGGTGCTTAATTGCAGATTGAAGTTTTAGTAATACAACAATTTCTCACAGACAGAGCTGCTCTGGAGGCAGAAATAATCTCATTGGTTGAGTTAAACCTCAGCTGACCTCAACTTTGAATAGCAAAGAAGAAGACTGATCAAAATAGAAAATATGAAAATAATGACTTTTCTTTCATTTATTCAAGACCATGGCATTCATGATCATGAGTCAGCAGGATAGCTAACTATCTTACCTAGATAGCCATACTAGCCTATTACCTATCTATAATTGTATACATAATGTATCATATCAATATAATTTAAATGTATGGTCTTTTTGTTGGTTTTTGAAAATGTAAATTTTGTACACTACTTTGGCAATATTGTTTCTGACAAACAGCCATGTCAATGAATACACTGAATTGAAATGATTAATACACACAGACATCATTCCTATAAAGTATAAAGTATCTATCTCTGTTAGTTTCATAGTTACGGCCCAAAAAAATGTAATCGATAATCCCAGATTTGGATCACCACCAAAATTGAATACATTATTCCGTGGCCCAAGGCCGACAGTTCCACCAGATTTCATGGAAATCGGTTGACATGTTTTTGAGAAATCCTGCTGACAGATAAATGAACAAATGGGGGTGAAAGCACAAGCTCCTTCGCCGAGCTAAAAAAACCATCTACCTTTCAGAAACAAGGAAATGTGGGAAATGAGCTTTCAATAATGTGACAGTGTATCAGAATGACGCGCACCTCTCCCGTGATGAAGTGTGTTAAAAAATTACAGTTATTTTGCACTCATAGCTGATATGAATATGAAAGGCTGCGACAGCAATGTGTAGGTTTGGTTTCATTCATTTTCATGTAGATTTTTGCCTGTCAGAGAATTATGTTAAAAGCTTCATGTAGGTCTATAAAAAAAAGTATTGTTTGATTTGTTTCCTCTATAGCGCTGTGCAACTTTCTTTTGAAAACTACCTTACAAATGAAATAATAATTATTAATGTTACTATTGTTGTTGTTGTTTTTCACTCACCAGAATGGGACAGAATGTGTGCCTTGAGTTTGTCTGGTCTGTTGAATTCTTTTGTGCAGCCTACATGCATCCTGAGGGCAAAACACATAAAAACCACATTGAAAATTAGCAACATGGAAGAAACTGAAGAAAGGATACCAGAACGAAGGAGGGAGGGAAAAAAAGGAAAAATAAGGGAGGGAAAGAAAGGAGGAAAAGGAAGGAATGAGGGCAGAAAAGGTAGGCAGGTAAAGGATAGGTGAATTCTAATTTCCCCCCACATTTTGCCACCCTACCTGGGTGTGATTAAATAAGGGGGTTCATTGAGTGGAAAGTCTCACCTGAAGGGACACTTGTGTTTCTTGAAGGGCTCGTGGATCAGCATGTGTCGCTTCACTTTGTCCTTCCTGTTGAACGTCGCCTCACAGAGGGAACATTTATACGGCTTTTCACCTGGAAAACCAGGACGGCATCGGTATCAAACTCACACCTTTACTTTGATGACTCGTGTAGCTGCCACTTGAATTCAGTGGTGTGCGAAAAGTGAACATTTTAGCAGAGACACAGCAACAATTACTATTTTTACAAGCAGCTCAAAAATCCTTTAAAGTAATCTAATAATAATCTGCAACATTTTCATAAAAATAAATGTCAGTTCTGCTCCTATGTGATTGCTATACCACAATAGTGATTATCATACAGTATAACCAGTTCATGAAAGCTTTAACATTCCCCCGTTCTAAACACCTGGTGTCTGGTAGGTCTTTACTGGGAAAAATCCTCTGGTGCACAGGAAGTGATGAGTTTTATGTTTGATTGAAGTGATCTCTGGGAAGTGCAGTGCAAATACAGCACAGCAATGAGTGCTTAGCACCAAAGATGTCGCCAACGTTAAAAATAAATAGATATCTTGCAGATTACCACTTCAATAGGACAAATTAACTCTTGTTCCAAAGCTGACATCATACAAAAAACCCTCAAGTGGACCTCTTTCCACCTTCATTAACATGTGTCAATGACCCAAACCACCTCTGGAGGTGGTCGGAGATGCGTTTCGCCACATTTAGTGTAAAGCAATGCATCTCCAAGCCACATACAGAAACTATGGAACAGGAAAGAAACTTTTGCGCAAAGATCCAACCAGGAAGTAGACACAAATCAAGCAGGTGGCAGGCAGCTTGGATAGTAACAAACTTGTGGATTGGCAGGATCCTCCTGGCCAGACGAGGTGTTTGCTGTCAATTTTAAAGGACGTTCTGTAAATATTGGGAGATCAAGTGACGCGCAAACTGAGTTTCGGCAAGGCAAACGGATTTCGGTGCATATACTGGAGAAACATTATCATGTCAGGTGTAAATGTCCTCCAGCGAAATCATGTCGACACAATATTGATACAAGACACATGTTACTGTCAGGTGGAAAGGGCGCTTCACTGACTCCAGCTTGAATGAAAAATTCTAAGCAACGATGATAGTCTAGTGGCTTGGGTGAAAAATCCAGTTGCAATATGCATGCAAAAATAGTCAGTGGAAAGGAACAATATGACAGATTAACAAGAGGAAGTCTTTCAGACCTGAGTGAATGCGTGTGTGCAGTTTGAGGTAGTGCTCCGTCTTGAAGGCCTTCTTGCAGATCTGACACTTGAACCTCCCTCCGATGCCGTGGGTGGGGAGGTGGCGTCTGAAATACCTCTCGCACGGGAAAACCTGACAGCCAGGAAGAGGAAAGATCTGGAGAGACTGCACTGAGCTCTTAAACGTAATGTGACGTAATATGCAAGAAGAACCCATGTAACAAACCCCGAAAATACATTTTTTAGGGTCATATCAAGGTGTCAAAGGCATGAGGGTCCACCATGCGTATGTGTTACTATGTCCCCATTAGCTGACACTTCAGCGACCGCTAGGACAAAAGACTGACAGTACAGCATGATAAACGTTACCGGACGTACAGCATGATAACATTTAAAGAAATCTCACAGGTACTAGATGTCGTACGTGATGATGATCTACAACTGAGAAACATTCAAACATGAGGAAGACAAGATGAGTTAAAAACATTTTAAGGCCAGGATATTAGAGAATAGCAAAACCAGATAAGTGGTCACTTGTGAGGACAGTTTTACAGATCCCGTGTGTGTGTGTGTGCGTGTGTGTGTGTGTGTGTGTGTGTGTGTGTGTATGTGCGTGCGTGCGTTGTACCTTATGACAGTGTGGGCAGGGGAAGTTGTGTGAGGCGGTCAGCAGGTGTTGTTCCAGGGCCTCCTGGGTAGAATATCTGCTTTGGCATTTCACACACCTGAAGGGCAAACTGTAGGTGTGATCGCACTCTAACATTGGAACAACAAGGAAGTTATGATGAAAAACATTCTGTGAAGATCTGAACCTCTTTGATGTGAACACTAAATGCTTATAACACAGGAAAACAATGCCATGCCTCTCTGAGTTGTTTGGTTTACCAGTATTCATACTTTGTGAGTTTCGTCCTTGGCTGAGGAGCTTCATCAATAATACTGTAGATACCCTCTCCATCTGCCCTAACTCCTTGTTTATATATTCCGGTTCTTAAGAAATTGGCCATATATCACCACCAAAATCATCTTCATCACTACTGTCACTAATGTGTTCTGCCACGACTTCTGACCATGTAAACAAATACGATGCTGGGCTTCGTAGTAAAACCTGGCATGGATTTGTTTCCTGTGACAACACACATAACCTATGAATACTGGGAACCGAAATAACTCCTATGTTATAAGCGTGTACTGTTCTCCTACAAGATATTCAGATTGTGACAGAACGTTTGTTTTGATTGTAAAGGCTATTACTTTACACCGTGACGATGAAGGCCACCTAGTGGCTTTGCTGTGCGTTCTCAATGAATACACAAGCAGGAGCAATGTCTCTTCTGTTATGTTCCATTATTACTTCTGAATAATATTACAATTCTTAAAATGGCCACTGTTTCCCTTTAACCAACATCGGAGTCTGAAAACAGAGCAAATGTAATCAATAAAATAAGGATCTTCTGTACATGACTTGGAGGAGTTTGTTACTTCAACTTTCAACTTTATTTGACTGTCCCCTGCGCTTCTTTATTGCTAGGCTAAGTGCAATTATGGTTATGGTTATCATGTTGAAATATGGAAAAAACATCAGCTGAAAGCCCAAAATGGAATGTCAATGTAATCATTTCTGCAGTTTCTTGTGCTTTATTTCAGTTGACCTGTGGATGCCAGTTTTCTTCCCTGCGTTCCGCTGAATGTAATCAATACACAAGGAGCTCATGCACACACCTATGAGGATTGTGTTTTGTGGTGCAACCAGTCACACACAGCATTTTGTCATTCGTTGAGTGGTTGAGCTGACCTGTAGATGGTGGTTTCCTTGTGTGTGTTCTGCTGTGGGCAGAAGCAGTGGGAGTACTGGTGGACTCCCAGTTCAAACAGCGAGGGGAACACCTTGCTGCAGAGGTGGCAGCGATAGGTCAGCTGCTCCTGGTGCGTCCTGATGTGCTCCAGGAACTGGTCCAGCTTCTGGAAGGTCTGGGAGCAAGACTTCAACACACACTTGTAGACCTGCGGGGAGCCGGGCATGGTTTTTAAACACTACTTGTGTCTAATTCCTGCTATCTCTTTATCGCTTTCGTGACCTTTCCTTCTCTATCAAACACACACACATATGCATGCATGCAGACAAACTAACAGATAGTACAATTCACTGATCCCTGAGATCCATGAGGATCCCTGAGATCCCTGATCCGTAGCATTTACAGGTGTCTGAAATGCATGCGCAGACAGACAGAAAGAGACAAACATACATATCACAATGTTAATAAGATAATACTTTTTAAGGCTGTTTCAATGCCAACATACAGTTGTGGTCAAAAGTTTACATACACTTGTAAAGTGTATGTAAACATGTATGTCATGGCAGTCTTGAGTTTCCAATGATTATTATGACAGAATCTGCTGGGTCAGAAATATACATACAGCAACTTGAATTATTCATTTTGGTGATGTAAAAAATTGTTTTGCTTTGTGGCCTCTTGTGAGTGATTGTGATTGACTACCGCTGGTGACTTCTCAGAGCTTATTTAATACTCTCATTAGACTCAGACACAAACGCTACAATGGGGAAAATGGGACAGTCACTTGGAGCAGCTACAGGTCCCAAGATCAACTGTGCAAACAATTGTTTGTAAGTAAGTATAAAGTGCATGACATAGTAGTGTCACTGCCACGATCAGGAACACAAGCTATCACCTGCTGCTGAGAGAAAATTGGTCAGGATGGTCAAGAGTCAACCAAGAACCACCAAAAAGCAGATCTGTGATGAACTAGAGGCTGATGGAACACAGGTGTCAGTGTCCACAGTCAATAGTGTTTTACATCACCGTGGGCTGAGAGTCTGCCGTGCAAGAAGGAAGCCCTCACTCTAGAAGAGGCACCTTAAGGCTCGACTGAAGTTTGCTGCTGATCACATGGACAAGGAAAAGGCCTTCTGGAGGAAAGTTCTGTGGTCAGATGAAACACAAATTGAGCCATTTGGCTACAATGACCAGAAATATGTTTGGAGGAGACAAGGTGAAGCTTTTAACCCCAAGAACACCAAACCTACCATCAAGCATGGTGGTGGTGGTATTATGCTCTGGGCCTGTTTTGCCGCCAGTGGAACTGCTGCTTTACAGAAAGTAAATGCTAAACATGCTAAATATTTGTGTATATACATGCGTAGAAACCTAACGCATTACAGCCTACGCTCTCAAGATGTATTACAGATGCAGGTCCCGAGAGTTAAAACAGAATTGGGTAAAAAGG